>QTSX02006568.1:0-176719 GCA_014839935.2 Entomophthora muscae
CAGGGAGCACATTTTAGAAGAGTGTATCCTGTACTTAAGGGAGAAGATACCCGTGGAATATTCAAGGATACAAGTCTTAAGTCTCTTTCCTGAGATGTGATGTAAAGACCCAACAATTGGGGGAGTATTCTAGCTAAGTATGATCCCAAGTTTGCAACTTAGAACCCAGTGACTGCTGTTACAATTGGGTAGGATGTCATCACCCATCAAAAAACTTTTGCATGGACATTAAATTGGCCAAAATTACCAGAAAAATATGTAAGTACATAGTAAACCATGGTGTAGATTGCTATGGACTGAAATAATTGGGGCAAAAAAAGTGTGGGCCAGGAGTACTGATCAGAGGAGTTTAGCTGTGCTGGCTCCTCATAAAAGTACTTGTTGATAGGATCTTTAAATGGCCTGTGTGGTTGATATTGTTGTTGATGGCCCCCAATCCCAAGGCAGGCTGTGAGGACAGCCAAGAAGATAAGGTGGTTTATCTCCTTAGGCCTGGGGAAGGGAAGACAAAGTTTAGTACTGGACTTTCTTTTGTTTGAATTCTGGATGATTTATGTTATATTGTTGAGGGGTAATTCACTCAATGATAGCACAAACTATCATCAAGTGAATGAGCTTTATTATATACTATCAGCCTTGGTGAAGAATGAATAGTGAAAACATTGTGCAGGGAGCCCCCAAACACTTGGTGCTGTCTGAGATTCCCTTTCTGTGGGGCATTGGAGGGGTTTGCAGGCAATAAATTGCCAATTCCTGGCTGGCAGTGGCTTGGTGAATATTTGGATGCTTTCATGCATCCAAATTAAGTTTCTGCTGCTACTGCATTAATGTGTTTGCAGGGCAGCCTGTCAGCCCCATCTGGATTTGGTAAATTCCCAATTTGGTCAGCAGTTCCCCCCAAATTAGGTGTTGGGGAAATCACATTTTTTGGTTTTCTGTCTTGGCAATTTCTCCATTTGGCGGGGGGTGGACAGCCCTGTCATGGGGGGCGTGCCGCCAGTTGCTGGCCGCAAGGTCTGCGGTCTGCAGTTGGGCTATAAAAGCCAAAATTCAAGGAATTAGAATTTTTAATTTCTTGATTTCTCAGATTCTTGTTCTGTGGCAGTTTCCTTAATCAGGGGGAACTGCTGCAAATATTTCTCAGGATCTCTAGGTTCAATAATGACCAAAATATTGTCTTTTGACAAGTTGTTGTCATAAATATTTCTGACATTAACCAGAACTTTTCCAATGGTTTTAAAGCTATAATAAACTGCTAATATAACATACAACAAAGCTTAAAATCCTTAACCACTATATGTCAAACAGCTATGAAACATAGGGCCAAATATAAATCTAAATAACTCTTTATAAATAAAGATGCTCTAAATTATGTATATTTTTATTAAAAAATATATTAACTGTTAATTTATGTTGAAATTGTGTAGTTTCATTATTAAAGTCAGCCTAAAATCAAAAGTATAATAATTTGGCATTTTCAATTGTAACTTGCTTCTTATTTTGTAATGAAATTAAACCTATTCTTAATTAATGCTGATATTAGCTTTGTTTTATCATTGATTAGCAATTCTGACTATATGATACAAAAGAAAAAATTGCTCATTTTATGGTTAGTTAGTAGGCTTCAGCCTAATTGTCAAATTAAAGTTGACTGTCTACATGTCAATACTTTCTTGACATTCAGACAGTTTAAATGCTGAAAGTTGCCTTATAAATAATGGTGTATAATGAATTTGGATTTAAATTTAACAATTAAAGTAGTTTTAAAAGCTATGACAACAACCAAAAATACCTCAGATGTAAACAAAATGATTTCAGATTTGAACAAAATCCAACTATCAGGTTAAAATATACGCTCTGTTAACAGGGATTTTTGGCATTAATGGGCAAAATGGGTCAACACAGCAAAGAAGTGCTCACGCTCAAAGCAAAACTATTCAAAATACAATCCAAAATACATTGATTCACAAAAAAATGGTGTGGGTTGACTTTTGGTGTACATATGTTTACTATGTGAATTGGTGACAAAATACACCCAAGCACGGTGAGTCAAAACTCAACCCAGAACCAAAACACAATAGCAACTCACTATGTAAACAAAACCACTAAAATGTTGTGTGCAGTAGATTTTAATCAAGAATGATACCAAGGTATCTAAAATAAGACACACAATCTGAGACATAAATTTTAAAAATGTTGTGTTGGGTGCTTAATTTGGCATAAAATCTGGGGGAAAAGGCTGGAAATCTTTTGAGTATTCTAAAATGGGTGTTGCAAAACTAAAAACAACTAGTTAAGAAATAAAAAATCTATAATTGGGATATTGGGTGGTAAAAACTCTAATTGAATATCCATATTCAGCCAAAAGCAAAAATTAAAAGTAATGAGTGACTTAATTGAAATTTATTTAGTATTTTATTAAATTCTCAAAATGGAAGGAACACAACAACAGAGTAAAAATGGGCCTGTTGTGCGCTGGAGTTGTGGTTGCCCCTGCAGGTCAAAGAACAGAGTTAGTGCAACCCAAGTGCCTACTAAGAAAGAAGATTGGAGAG
Organism: Entomophthora muscae; assembly: GCA_014839935.2. Taxonomy (NCBI): domain Eukaryota; kingdom Fungi; phylum Entomophthoromycota; class Entomophthoromycetes; order Entomophthorales; family Entomophthoraceae; genus Entomophthora; species Entomophthora muscae. The sequence goes on from QTSX02006568.1 coordinate 2,556, forward strand.
GAGAGTTTGATAGTGACACTGCACTGACACAGCCAGTTCAAGGAGCACAAGCTGCTAGGGTGCAGAGCATAAACCCTTGGGTCCCAAAGCTGACCCAGAAGCCAACCAAGGTCACCACTACAAGGAAAGTTAGAAACAAGGAGGTAGAACTTACTTTGTATGTGTTTGACGTTGTGTACTGGCAAGAGTCAGTCCCGTCAGCCATGCTGGAGAAGGTAAAGCCTGTACTTGATACTAGCTACAAGCCCTACGTCAGTGATGGAAATCATGAGGATGACAAGGAGACCCAGTTCTATCAAACTGATGAGGGACAGCTGGTGTTAAAGAAGATTACATCCTTCTATACCAAGGTACCTACGCCCTGTGTTGTGCCCAATGCCAACGAGTTGACCCCTACTGCCAAAAAGCTTGCCCAGAAGCGCATCCCAGATATCAAACACATCATCCTGCTCAAGCTAATACAGGAATCTGATGATTACAAGGCGGCTGCAGCTCTTGTTGGGGTGGATCCCAAGTACGCCTCAAAGACCTTCAACAATTTCATCAATACTGGCCATGTCCTTGACGTGGAGAAATCCCTGCACGTGTCCACCATGCTCACCAAGGAGCACAAATGGACAATCTGCTAGTGGATAACCCAAGATTGCCATCTTGAACTGGCAAATATACAGTCAATGGTTAAATCTACTTTTGGGGTTGAGACCTCAATTTCTTTTTACTACCATCTGGTCAAGGGAATGTACTTTTCCTGGAAAAAGTTTGGGGTATCTCTGTACAATTGTAATAGCCCAACCAACATCAAGACCCAGAAAAAATACACTGAGGCCTACACTTCCCTCAAAGCCAAAGGAACAGTCAAATTCTATTACATTGACAAATCAGCATTTGCCTTATCAATGCGCAATGGGTATGGGTATGTCCCCAAAGGCTCAAATGACAGGGTAGCTTGGCATACTGCAGTCTGCGCCATAGCCTATTTGATGGTGGTTCTCCTCAGTCCAAAGGTAGTTGAGCTCTATCAAATAATTCTAGGCTCCCACAACAGCCATACCTTTCTAGCATTCCTCTTATTGGTCCAGGAGCACCTGAGGCGCACAAGCCCGGGCTTCACCAATGTAATTGTGCTGGACAATGTTGGTCTCCATAAAGTGGCTGATATCCTTGAGTAATTCACAATGATTGACACTAGCATCACAGTGGGCCCCCAGCAATTGGCCACAGAAAATTTGCGCCTTCTCTTCCTCCCCCCTATTTGCCCTTCCTAAATCCCATTGAGGAAGTCTTTGGGTGGCTCAAGCAAGTTGTTAAGCAAGGGACCCCAACTGGGACTGAGGACCTCTTTGATTTATCTGCAGGCTGGGATCCACACCCTCCCAGATGAGACCATGGCCAAATTCTATGGTCACACTGATTTGTTCATCCACGTGTGCCTTACCAAACAGCCAATCAATTAAAAGCTTGGCTTGTCCAACTTTTTTATATTCTCTAATTTACTATTTAAGATTTATTAATTATCATTTTATATTAAGAAGCTTATAAGCCCACAATCACATTCAGCAGGACCATCAATGAAGTTTAGTAATTTTTTTTATATTAATTTTTTTATGGCATCTGAGGTTATCCCAAACACTTGATACTGGGTGACGCAAATATATTTTTTACACTTTTGTAAAATAAATATAAAAATGAAATTAAAAAGAGTTAAATGTAAAGTGTACACAAAGGAAGTAAATTTTATTAAAGTAAATATATTTATGCTTATATGATGACCTTCTCTGGGATTTATTTTTCAAACTTTTTTACTAAAATAAGAATTATAAAAATTATTATAAATAAAATAATCTAAGGTGTAAATAAATTTATTGCAATATAGAATATATCAGGAGCGCCTGCAGTGAGTTTGGCAGTATGTACCCACCTGGCAATGGAGGTGGCGCACAACCTCCATCACCACACTGTATACAGTGAATAAACCCTGATTGAAGTATTCTTGGCGGCTAGTAAAAGGGAGTAGGGTCAGGTGGGAATGCAGGAGCAGCTTCTCTGGTGGGGCTGCAAACCCGTAGATACCAGCCAGGACCAGGGCTTCCTGGATGACATGATCCATTGAGTTGTACCTGGGGTGATCTTCTTCCTGTCCAGTGAAAACCGGGCCTTGTCAATCCTGAGAAGGACCCTGTCTAGGTCCTCTACGATTGCACTCATCCTAAAGAAGAAAAGATACCCAAGGTAAACCACAAGGTGAAGCCTTTACTTGGCAAAGTCTTCAGTAAACTTGCACAGTTTGTTGTATACTGTGCTCATTTTTTCTCATGTTTAGTTTTAGAAAAGGTCAGCTCCATGGCTGCAGGGACCCCCATCTCCTCAGCACTCCAGGCCAGCCCAAAGTCTGCCAGGAGGATCTTGGTCTTCTTTACAGCTGTTGCATCTGCAACAGCCAATTTTCCCACCAAGCACCTAAAGTTGTCCAGCAGGTAAGAGAGTGTGTGCTCCAAGGGGTAGCAGAAGCAAGCAGCCACATGGGCCTGGCCCATCTCCAGTATATTCTTGAATGAGAGTGTTGCCAGGACGTCCCAAACAAGCTCAATGGAGTTTACACAATAAACTCCACTTAGGTTAACTGGGTCCAGGCAAACCAGTTGGGCATCCTTGTAGGCAGTAACTGCCCGCTCAGATGCCCCCTTGCCAGGTGTCAGCCCAGCTAACGCCTCCTGGGATATTGGAAAGATACTGTGGACGTGGTCCTCCAGCTTGAGCAAGACAGGGGGGACAGAAACAGCTGCCTTGCCACATGATTGGCGTAGTTGGTGTAGAATGTGGGGGGACAATGGGGACCAGGACCCGGCGGAGTTCACTGTCTATGGTTTCTAAAAAAAGGTAAGTATTTAGAAATTTTTTTATTAATTTTATTTTTTTATGTTACCTTTGTGTGTTTCCTCCTTGCCTGCAGCTTCACAAGGCTTAGCCATTCTTGGTGCAAGCAATTGCGCTGGCAATTCTGTCTCCTTGGTTCTGGCTTGCTTGGGTAGCTTGAGATGTTCATACATCTGAGGGTTATTGACCCAGACAGATGGCGCAGAGAAGGCAAAGGACTTAAATTGAAGGACTTCCACTATGTTCTTCTGGACATTTAAAAGGCGTTTGATTGTTGTTTTGGAGGTGTCTGGCATCTTGGCCATGAGTGCCTTGGTGGACACCTTTTCAATTTTGTCCCCTGTAAGGATGGCAGCCTTCACTTTTGCCTTGACCTTGCGATCAATGTCTTTGATTTTGGCAATTGCCGAGTTGAGATCTTTGAGTAGTTTTTCAAGTTCTCTCATATGATTTTTTTACTAACCTTTCCATATGTTTTATAGCTTTCACCCCAATAAAATCTGTGTTATTCTAATATTATTGCCTCTTTGTTCATTCCTGTTTGTTTTCCATTTACTACATTATCCCATTTTTTACCCATTGTGTATATGTTTTACGCTTAACTCAATATGTGTTGTTTTCTTTGTGTTGGCATTATTTCCTCAATTGCCATATTATTTTTAGCACTTTGCACAGCCCATTGTGAAAATATTAACAACAATTTGGTGATCAACTAGATTTAAATTAGAAAATTATAGGTTAATTGTATTTAGGTAAAGTTGTTACTGATCCAAATTCAAAACCTTAATGATAAACTTTAAGCCAATCAGGAGCCAAGTGATAAAGTGATTGTTGTGACATAAAGGGACATTCAATAATTCTTTGGTGCATGTGCGCTAATTAATCTGATTGGCCGGTTGTTTTGCTATTGAGCGCCATTGCTGCTGTGGCAAGTTGTTGATGGACTAGTGCCTAATCAGCCGCTGGGTTAGCACTAGTCCATCAACAACTTGCCAAAGCAACAATGGTGCCCAATAGCAAAACATCCAGCCAATCAGATTAATTAGCGCACATGCACCAAAGAATTATTGAATGACTCTTTATGTCACAACAATCACTTTATCACTTGGCTCCTGATTGGATTAAAGTTTATCATTAAGGTTTGAATTTGGATCAGTAACAACTTTATCTAAATACAGTTAACCTATAATTTTCTAATTCAAATTTTGACAACCACCAAATTTTTGTTAACATTTTCACAAGGGGCTGTGTTTGAGTACTAAAAATAACTATGTTCTGGATCTAGATACATGTCAGGGAACCAGCCCTGATTGGCTGGCTTGCTAGTGTTTGGGAACTGGCGGGTTGCGGACTGGGTGGGCAGGGCCCACCAAAGGATTAGTGCTAACTTAATAAGGTAGGACATTGACTTTGCCACTCACAACCACAGACCAGCAGCGGGGACAATAGTATCTATTACTCCCGTGATAGTAATATATACAATTCCAAAAAGCTTGTTGGTATGGTCCAGTGGGAGCTTGGCAGCAGAGGCAGGCATTGGTTTGGGGGTGACAGGTTGCTCCATGTCCATTTGGTAGGCGGGAAGGAAGTTGTATTTATCTCTGAACAGGCAGGGTTTGGTAACGTACCAAGGGCCTTCTTGGTTGTATATGGTTAACTCTGTAGTTCTGGCCAAGGGATCCTGGGCTAGTATGTTTTTGGTAGTTTAGTCCTTGTACTAAGGCTTTAAGGGGTACTCTGTGAAATGAACAGGACCAAAGGGAGCACCTGGCGGGCAGTACGTAGCTGGCGGGCTGGCAGGGGGTCAGATGATCTTTGAGTTAACTGGCAGATGACAAGAATAAACATGGCAATAATTGGGGAAACCAACATCTCATAACCTTTATTTAAAAATGACAATGGGGGTTGACCCTGGCCTGACAGGTATTTATACCACACTGCCAGGCTTCACTTCCTGGTTGGGTTTTCTGGGCTCAGTTGGGTTAGCATTGGGGGTCTCAGATGGCAGTGTGGCGCTCGGCACTGGCGGTTTGCCACTGGCTGCTTTGGGAGGAGACTTCAAAACCTTCTGTTTGTTGATTCAGGTATTGGGTGCCTCTTCAGGTTCAGTGCCTCCCCCGGGACTTTGGGGGAGTTTAGAATAACTCTCATTGAGAAACTTGTGCATTTTACCAAGCAAACTGCTGGTGTCAGGTGTTGGCACCTTGGGGAAATTCTCGGCATCTTGCACTGGTGGTTTGCTTGCAGAATCCTGCAGGACGGCTAAGGGTTTGGCTCCTGGCGGTCTGGGAACAACTTTATCAATCAGTAGTGAGTTATTGGGTTCCCAGCCCATGGGTCTGGCAGTCTGTGAAGGATTTTGTCCAGGGTTTGACTCTGGTTCCATATTTTGAGATTTAGGAGCATCCAAATTGTCATTCCTGTCAATACATGACATAGTAAATATATGATTTTATAGAAATAAACTGAACATAAAGAATAAAACCAACTATAAACAAAGAGAAAATGAACAATCAAAATTCAAAATAAAGATAATATAAATAGAAATTTTTTTGGCAATAGGGGGTTTATTGGGGGCGTGTCACAAGTGACAAACTCTTATTGACTATGCTCATTGAAAGGCCTCAACTACGAGATTCAAACCCCGGCATCTTGCAGGCCGCCAGCCCGCAGTTTTTTAGGCTCAAATCTGAACAGGATTTGACTTCAGAAAATCCTTTGAAGCTTGATGAACCAAATGTACCTATGCCAATACTTCTTACGCTAAAGGTTCCTGTTAACTCAACTAATCAGCGGGCGGGTCCAGCCACAGATCCTGAAATAACTTGGGTCCACGCAGAAGGGGAAACAGAGAACCTTCCCATAGAACGCGGGCCCCTCAGAGACAACCAATCCCACAACCTGACTAGGGAATTCAAGCATTCTCAGTTTGAGCCAGCCAATGGAATAACCCCTGCAATTGATGCCATCAAAGACTGGGAAGACCTGGTAAACAGGAAAACCTGGGCCAAGGGAATTTGTGAAAGTTTTACCATGACAGATGGGCATACTTATACTCTGGACCGCCAGGAAGATGCCCATTGCCATTCTTGCAATAAAGTGACATGAACCTTTGGTTCAACCAGATCATACCATACTTGTGATTAGTTCTACTTCATTTCCAGCCTATGTTTTGCAATTCTGCACCCCACACTCACCTACCCCAAGAAACCGCGGACCAGCCGCCTGACCTTTACCGCCTGCCAGGAGCTCCCTTTGGCCCAGTACATTTCACTGAGTACCCACCCAACCCGGCGTATTTGGAGTTTACTCTGGAGGAAATCCTGATTCACAACCCTGAAGCTAGAACTAGAGAGACAGAAGTCCTTTACAGAGAAGGCACCAAAATCATCTGGGCCCCTCTACTATTCTGAGACAAGTATAATTTCCTGCCTGCATATTTGGTTCCAATGACACCACCCCTCACCTTGCGGCCCAACCGCCCGCAAATATCTGTTGTCACTAATGAATCCACTTTGACCCAGATATTTGGGGTGATGTATATCACCCTCACCGGATTGATTGATTCTATGGTGCCTGTAAGTGGACCTTGGGCAGTCCTTGGAAAATTTTTATCTTATATTGTAAAGTTAGCCCCAATCTTGTGGTGGGCTCTCCCTGCTGGGCCTGCGGGCTGTCCTCCTTTGAGTTCTCAGGACCCCCCACTGGTTGGATCCCTGAAAGGGCGGGAAAGAGTGATGCCTAATAGGCAGAATAGCGTGGGAAGGAAGGCGTAGAGGCAGTGCTGGCCTGGGGGGTCTGGGATTGGGTGGGTGGTTTGGAAGGTGGGGGTAGTGGTGGCAGGGGTAGGGGTAGGAGGATTGCGTGTGATGGCCACCATATAACACTTGTTATATTCCTCATCCATCATTGGCTGGATGGGCTGATAGGTGGCAGTGGCACAGGGTGGGAGGTGCTTATCCTTACGTGATTGGTTGCCCATATTCAAATGGAAAACCATTTGCGCAAACAAGTCAGCCACCATTTGGTGACCAAAGAGAGAATTGTGGTCAAGGACCCCAAGATAGAGGTCATTGAAAGCCTGAGGGTGGCGCTCCTGCACTGTATCTCTAATGTTGAAGAAGACAACATCACCCAGATGGATGTCTGCATGTCTGGCAGGGTAGAATGAGGCCTGGTGCCCGCGTCCCTGGATGACCTCAAGGGCAGTGGAGCTACCCTCTATCTGGTGGCTCAAGAAAACCTGGTGCTTGGAATTTGAGCCATCCCAGGAGTTGAGTAATCCACCAAGGATGTGGCTGTACTTGTAGCCATTGGTGAAATCTGGGTTTGTCTGATAATAGACATAATCCTTGGCTGAAACAGCCAGAAACACACCAATGAAAGTCCCCTTCTTGACCTCCTTCCTTCCTTTTTGGGTGGCAGCTCTTCCTTGCTTGCCAAAATCATCAAAAGTTTTTGATAGCTAGTAATAGGAGATGAAGATGATGTCATCTGTTAGACTTTTAAAGCATCTGACCAGGGTTGATTTGATTGCAGTGTCATATGGGGAATCATCAGCGCCATCCCATTGGTTGCCGGCGACATTTGTAAGAACCCGTACAGAAGCCACCTTCCCGTACATCCAGAGCTGCACCATGCGCTCAGACACCCAAATGCCATGGTGAGCAAGTTGCTTCCAGACCTGGGTCAAGGGAAGCTTGGGGTCCCGCTGGAGGAGGTCGATCATGATTGGGTAGGCCTCAGTTATCTGGGACTCTTGGGCCTTCTTGGGCTTCTTGGCCACCCCAATCTGATTCCCCCTGTTTATCATACTGTTGAATTCCTGCATGACAGTAGCTTGGGTAAATTGCAATTGGTCAGCAATCTGATCCTAGGACAGACCCTACAGGTTGAGTGCCACAATTTCCTGAAGAATTTGGGTGGTGATGATTTGTCGCTTGGGGCGCTGGGCGGGGGGAGCTGAAGCCTGATTGGCTGAGGGAGGGGCAGGTTGAGCGAAGGCAGGAAGTTGTTCCAAATTGAGGTTGCCATCCTGATTGGTTGGTTGATGGGCAGCTTGTGCAGGGGTGGGTACAGGAGCAGGGGCAGAGCTAGACACTAAGTGACTACTGAACAAGTCAAAGCCTTATGGGTTGGGGGTCAGGTACAGGTCAGCTTCCTTGTTACCCACCTCAAAGGCTTGGGTGTAAACAGGTGCCTCCACGTTCTGAGCTTTGTCTCCATTGAAGCTGGCTTGGTTGCTGGTGCTGTCAAAAATGTTGCTAGTAAAAAACATTGTAAAAAAACCTAGGATAAAATCACTAAAAGTAGAAGTTTAAAATTTTATGATTTATTTCTATTGTAATCTTGAGTCCATATTTGAAAGGTTCTCTAAAACCATTACATACAAATCTGGAGCCATGAAAAGGGATAAAACGCCTCTGTTCCTAAATTGGATAGCTGTTGATTGGCTGTTAAACTGTTACTTTTCTATTTTAGGCTGCTCATACTACACATCTTGTGTGACTCCATTTTGTTTTGTGCTTGTGGAATCTTGCTGCTAGATTGCTCAAATTTTGTTTCATTTTAGTCCTTCTGTTGGTGCCTCATATAACTTCTGATTGGATTATAATATACTCTGGAATAGCATACATCCATCTCACTTGTTGCGTCAGTTCATTTTGTTTGTGGTTTAAACAATGCTGCTTTATATTTGCTATAATTTTGTATAATGGGCTAGTGAAATCTCGTTTTTGTTTGACAGTTCATTTATTAACCAAATTTTTTTGAATTAATTGAATCCTGAATCTTGCGCAACTTGGATTTTGTTCAAATCTGAAATCATTTCATTTACATATGAGGTATTTTTGGTTGTCGCCATAGCTTTTAAAACTACTGTAAAGAAAAATGGGAACAGATTTCAAAAGAACCTTTTATAATCAAGCTACAAATTTTTAATGGGTTACAAACAGAGTGATTGAATTTAAAAATTCTAATCACAATGCATAAAACAAGGTATTTAAAATAGAATTACTTGTTACCAGAGAAATATGATATTATGATATTTTTCATCAGAATATCTAATAAAAGTAAAAACATCATTTATTGAAAACTGTCAGAAATTTGCGGACAGTGGTATTATATCATCCATCAGATAATTTCCTAAGTTTTCTAACATTAGAAAAGTACATGAGAACCTGTGACTTTGGTATAACTTACGGCATAGAAGAATTTGTTGTAGTCAATAGAAGCAAGAAGTCTAATAAGGCTGCAGCCCAGAGGCAACGGGCGCTCCCTGATGGATACCCCCCAACCCTCCCCCTCCCAATAAAGCAATTTCATTGGTTTAAAAAGGCTGCAGCCCAGAGGCAATGAGATGTTCATTTGGCTTCTGGATAAAGGCTCATAGTTGTGTATCTATATTTACTATAGAAATTAGCACTGTATGGCAACAGTATGATCTTTTGCTCTTCACTTAATTAGAATCAAATTAAGGAAATGATTCAGAATATCAACTCTTTATTAGACAGCTGATATTGAGTTTGGCCTGGCTGCCTGTGTTTATCCAAGTTAGCTCACAACACTAAGAAGAGGCTGAAGTAGCTTTAAGGTATTGCAGCAGGAGGCCAACCTTGGGTGGGTGTGGTTTGTGAAGGAAGCTCTCTTGACAACTTCCATAGCTCAGTATCCTTTCTGACACTGTACAACTATTTCTTGGTCTGAGCAGAGTAGTTGTCTACCTGAGCCACGCTCCAGGGCTAGCTATCCTGACTGGCTACTAGTTGACAGAGGTGATTGTTACACTATACTGTATCTAATCAGAGCTACTCTAATATAATAGGCTCAGAGCCTTTTATCTTAGAGTGTTTGGCCTGGTGGTCCAGTCCATGTTGGACTCTGCTAGACATAATGCAGATGACAGTCCTTATGACAGCCCTCTTATTCTAGGATATAATTAAAGTTTAGAATAGTAATTATTATATGGTGCATATTGAGGTGCTTGCAGACAGGAACTAATTAATAAGCAGTAATTGTATGTTTCATTCATTAATTGCAATGCATGAATTTGTTGATGCCAGGATATGATTTGGTTGTTGATTCATTGATCTCACAGCCCGCGTTATTTTGTTGAAACCATTCCTAAGAGCAATTGACAGCTGGCCTGTGTTAATTGGTTGAATCTGTTAATTAGTCAATATCCCAAAATCTTGACAAAAACAGTGGGGATAATAAGCATAATGCTTGTTGTCTTACTAGTTTCTTTTAAAGTATTAACTTTGACTTGTATTTACATAAAAAAGATAAAAGGTTTGAAAGGAACTTTTTGAAAGAAAAAAAGGAAAAAGGTAATAATTATAAAAAAACCACCTCTAATTTTAGTTTAAGCTTACTCTTCAAAAAATGGAGTTTATTTATAGGGGGAAAAGTAAAGAAAACAGTTATAGGCTGTTAGTGTGATAATCAAGAGATGAAGGAACAACGAGAACATTTAAACTGTTCCATTATTTAAAAGGCTTAAAGAAGAAGCCAGCTGTCTACTTAAAGCTAGTGGCAAGAGTACTTAGAGTATGCATCAGAGAAAAAAGGTTACATAGCGGTCTGTTTAGCTTGTTTTAACAATTGCATAATCATCACAAGTTGATAGCTACCTGAAACCAACCAAAAAACTGATTGGTTTAAAATTGAAGCGAAAATGTAAAAATAATAGTAACTTACAAAAAAATTCCTTTTATAGAGCCAAAAAAGCCACAAGAAAAGGATGATAAAAAGAAGGGACCAAAGCCAAATGTAATGCATTTTAAACAAGATAGGGAATTACATTAGCTTTATTAAACTTAATAACAATATTCCATTTTTTTAGATTTATATTTTATAGTTATACTTGGAATACAAATTTTATTTCAATTAAATAAAAGTTGAATTAATTTTTAAGAAGCCTTTTTAAATAAGAAATTTAATTAAACAGATGATAAGTAATCCCAGCCTAAACATACAATAAAATATATTGAATCGATTTATTAAATTTAACTTTATATCTGACCTTAGACGGGGAACAACCTAGTGTATATTAATTGGGGCATAAGATACCTTATTGAATTTGTGTAGGTTTACTTATAAAGCTGAAGTGAAATTAATTCAATTCTGAATCTCCAACGATTTAATGACATCGTCATTACACTATGAGCTAAACTTATTAAATCAAAAGCGCCTGTTTTGGATTACAATTCCGAAAAGGTCCAATGACGTGATGACTGGACATGTCAGTCCAAATATGCAGTTCAAGTAGCTAAAACTCAAAATCACGATAAACAAAGTTGCAATATTTTATCTGAGTCACGTCAGTTAATTATCATACTCGGCTTGAATTCTTTTAAAGTACACTGGTAAATGTCAGAAAACTTCGATATTAGGCGTATTTTGATTTTTTCAGTAAGCTAATAATTTTTTCGTTAAAGTTAATTTTCATCCTTGAAAGGAAAAAACTGAAGCGTGATTATTTTTAGGAAATGCTTTTTTTGTTCAGATTTTTCTAATATGTTCGTATTAATGGATTTTTTTTGTTTTATTAAGTTGAAACTCAAACTGAAGCCTCGAACTTCTTTTTCCATGACCAAAAGTTTTATCGGGCTTTTCATTGATATCACAGTGAAACTTATCATAGTGTTGATTCTAAAATTAAATTTATGAGTTATATTAAATATGATGGCTTGTAATATCTATGGTAGTTGGCAGTTTTCAAGTTTTAAATTATATAGTTAGATTTACTTAGCAGCAATTTAAACCAGGGAAATGCAACTAGAGCCATTTTTATTACACTTGCCCAACTTCTTATTAGCCTTCGAATTTTAGCGGATTTTTATTTTGTCATTCATATCTGTCTAGCTTATAAGCTTAGTTCAAGAGTTCAATGTCTGACATAAGTGAATATATTGTTGAGGAAATAGTTAGTCACAAACGGATAAATGTAAGATTTTTTTTATTCAAAATACTTAAAAATCAAGGGAAAAGTTAAATATCAAGTAAAGTGGGAAGAATACAGTTCTTCTGAAAATACTTGGGAAGAAGAAGAAAAATCTGTAAGTTTAAATTTTTAGTCATTTCGAGCTTTAAGAAACTGCCCCGATCTTTTAGCAAAGTATTGGGCAACTGTAAAGGCTGATACCGAAAATTCCCCCTTAGCATCGCCTCAAGAGTCTAGTGAAGAAGAGTATTCTGCTTCATCAGAAAATCTGCCTATAAAGAGAAAAAAAATAGTAAAGCGTACTCATCAAAGAGCCAAAATCCATGATCTGGATAGTGATATTGATGAAGTGGTTTATGCAATAAATCAACCTTCTTCTTCTAAAGAATACCCCCCTTCTAAAATAAAAAGTTGGGAGAACTTGATTGATTCAATAATTGCCGTCACCAAAGTATCAATTGACAATCAATTAGCTGCTGTGGTGAAATGGTATTTTCTTTTTTCTAAAAAGATATGTTAACTCTTTTAGGAAAAATGGAAGTCAGGATGTTATTTCTTGTGAAACACTTCGCTATAAAGCCCCTAACAAGGTTAGCTCCTTTGATTGTTGCTTCTAACATTTAATTTAGCTATTTGACTTTTATGAAGAGCATATCCACATTGTAACCCCAGAATAAATATTAGCATGTGAATGAATTTATCTGAAAATACATAAATTAAGCTTAGTCTCTTTCTCTAAGCTACTGCTACCAATTAAATTGAAAATATTATTTTGCTTTAAAAATAATATGGTTATAGTTTTATTCTCATTTGGTATTCAATTTAGAACTATGGTTTTTAGTCTAATAATTGAACTCCATAAACAACTTATCCTTTGACCAGGTCATACTTTAAGCCAGGTTAATATGTACAATTTTTAGGGACACAAAGATGTTCCGTCATTTAAATTTCCCTCAACAGATTTCAGTTAATTTTAATTCAACTATAATTTTCTCCACATGTAATTTTTTTGATTTATAGTAATAAAAAATTTTGAAGTCTGCTCTACTTATTAATAGCAATTTTAATCAATGGTTTTGTCGAATATATACTTCTGAGAAGTATAATAAACGAGATAAAGGGGAAAATTCAGAAGAGAATAATACTTTATTTGATATGAATATAAGGTATTATATAGTATCATGGGAAGCCACATACTGTCCATGTAAGTCATGGTAGTCATGAGGCTTATCCAAGTAATTGTTCCTCTTAAGTCATGAGGCTTGTCCAAGTAGTGTTCTGCTTAGGACTCAAAATGTTTGATCCCCATAATAGATGGCCAAATGATAACAGTGCCATCAACTTAATGATCAGTCAGGGAGTCATTCGGCAAGTCACTTGGGGAATTAGTTTCCTGAGAGGGAGTAATTGTAGATGTTGTGACACTGTGAACCACTCCCTTCTCACATGTTTGAAGGAACTCCTGAGTATGAGGTTAATTAAATCATCAATTATTATTATTATTATCATTATGGAAAACTGCAGTACCTAGTTCTCTGAAAAAGCTATCCTATTGAGAAGAGCTCTGAGAACCAGTCTAATCTATCAACTGCTTTGATCTTCTTGATCTTTATCTCTAATAACATCCTGAGCTTGAATCTGGAGGGGGCAATGTTGTACCCTGTGTCAGGGAACTGACCCTGGGCAGCTGGCTTGTCATTTTATTAGATTGGACAGGACACAGGCGGGGCAGGCAGAGCACACCAGAGAATTAGTGTCACAAATGACATTTTGCTTCTGAATATGAACAGAAGTTGAAATCAGAAATCAAACCCTAGTATTTGTAATCTGCAGCCTGCCAGCGCAGAGGGCCAAGGGCCCAGCTGCCTGCATTTTTTGGGCTCAAATCAGTGAATTGCTCAACAAGCAGCCCACAAATCCTAGAAGATCTCCCAAGACTAGATAGAAAGCCCACTGAGTATGTGTCATTGAGTGCTTAGACCTATGCAGAGGCAGCTGCCTGCCTAAAGCAGGTTTTGGCTAAGCCTGAAATCTCTTCTCCCAATAAGCATCAATCACTACCCCTCCCAGAATCCAAACTGACATGAATTTGGTCAGGCCACACAATTTCAATAATAGAGTTGGGAAACAGGAAGTTTCTATTGCCTGTTTACCAAAACCCACCAATTAGATCTAGCCAAACCTACCAATCAACCAATTTGTCCAGATTTCTGATGATAAAAAACCCGTAGGCCTAAAGCCCACAATTTTTGAAAAACCTCAACTTAGGAGTATAAACGTTGCTGCTATGTGAAAATGATGGTATTGTTATTTTGAGTAATAAAGGTGTTGTGAACCTTTGGCTAAAAAGTATCTTCCTTTATTTCATAATTGTTCTCTTTCATTTAAAACTAAATTAACAGACCTGTCATCCCAGCTATCTCACTCATAGATCCTGCAAACCACATACCTGTGTTAGTCTGTCCTCCTGATGCTTGCTTTGGCCCTATACATCTTACCAAATATTCATTAACCCCGAACTTCTCCAATTTCAGTCTAGAGATTATTATCTTGGCCAACCCACTGGCAATTTCATACAAGCCAGAGATCTTTGGCCAAGAGAACTATTGGTACACAGTTCAATTTTTCTTTTTGAGGACAAATACAACCACCTACCTGTGTATTAGTCCCTATGACTCCTCCTGTTAACTCACAGTTCAACCACCCACAAAAAAACAGGGATTGCAAATGAGACTATGTTCACTCAACTCTTTGGTGTAATGTATATTACACTAACTGGGGTAGTAGACTATGTGGTTCCGTCCATCAGTCCTTGGTCCCTGCTAGGTCAATTCTTTTCCTATGTGCTCAAGTTAGCGCCTATATTATGATGGGCACTCACAACTATCCCAGCAGTCCCTCTGCCTGGGTTCACTAGTGTCCCTCACCAATCCTGGTTTCCTGACAATTGGTGCTAACTTAAAAAGATATGACATGGATTTCACTACCCAAGACCACAGGCCAGAAGCCAGGATGATAGTGCCAATTATCTCTAATAAGGTGATGTAAACTATTTCCAACAACTTATTGCAATGATCTATGGAAAGTTAAGAGGCAGACACAGGCATTGGTTTGGGGGTGAGAGGCGGCTTCATGCCTAGTTGGGTGGCAGATAAGAAGCTATATTTAACTTTAAACAGTCAGAGTTCAGTGGTGAACCAAGGGCCCTTTCTATTGTATCTTATCAACTCTTTAATACAGGCCAGGGAGTCACTTGCTAGTACATTATCAGAAGTATATCTCTGGTATTCTGGTTTCAATGGGTACTCTTTGAAGTGGGTGGGGCCAACAAAAATACCAGTAAGACAAAAAATTGCAGGCAGTAGAAAAGGCAGGGCAGGAGGATTAGTGTTAAACTGGCAAATTACTAAGATGAAATATGGCAATAGTTAGGAAAACCAATATCTCATCATCTTTATTCAAAAATGACAATAAATTCTGGCACTGGGTCTAAGGGTTCATATAGTATCACACTACCAGACTTTAATCCTAATAGCAATTATTCAATTAATTGGGAAATGGGATTTTGAACAGGTCAAGTGACCCAGGTTTTGAGGCAGCAAAATGGTACTGGCACAGAAGGAGCATTTATTTTCAGGATCTTTTATAAGGGTATCAAAGCCTTTCTGTTCTAAAGCAGTATTCTTGGGAGCAGCTTGCTGGTCAGAGCCTTCATCAGAAGTGGTGATCTGATTGGCTACTGGGATAGACTTCAGGATCATCAGGTCAATGATGAGGGCCTTCTTGCCTGTATTAGGCAGTTGGACATGCCTTTTGGTAGATGCTACTATTGGCAACTATTTGCTGGTATTTTCTAAATTGATGACATCTGCAGTTTAAATCAGAGAAGATTTGATCCCAAGAAAACGTGGGCAGGCAGCCCCCTGGTCTCCAGGGCTGGCGGTCTGTGGTTGGTCTTGGACAGGGTTTGAGTTCCTTCCAAGGCTTTGGATTTTGAGAGGGAAAATAATTTCATTACCTAAATTAGGTGTGAGAGAGGGGGGCTAAACTAACTGAGTTTGGCTCCCATCCCGGTAAAACAAACCACCAGGATGCCATCCAGTGAAGAACTGGGATGGCTGCTCAGAGGGGGGACCACAGGGAGGACACCGGGGACAACTGAGGGAAGTAGGCGTTCAAGCCCATCAATATCAGGCTGGTGAGCAACCAAGGGGTGCGGGTGAGAGCGGGAGAGGACACCTTGGAGGGGCCAAGGGGTACTGAGGGGCTCAGAACCACGCTGGGGAGGGGGCGCATTGGAGGCACGGCTTCTTCTGAAACGGGTGAAGTATGATCCACTGTATCCAAATCCAAGTCAACACATGTCAAGCTCTTGACCACAGCCTCTCCTGAAAAGAGAAGGCCGCTGGGGAGGTCCCAAAGACTAGAAGGGTCTCTACCTACAAGCCTGGCAGACAAAGAGATTTTCCCCCACAAATTGGGGGAGGTGGACCACAAAAGTAGCAAGAATGGAGCCATGGAGAAAACCACAAACTTAAGTGCTGGGAGTATCATAGGAATATTCCTCACAAAATTTGGAGTAGGTTGGTATAGTTTTCTGACAAAAATCAGGTAAAAAAGGTGCTGGTAGGGTAGGCTTAACAGAATTGTGCCAAACTGCAGCAGAACGGGTCCAAACAGCTTTGCAATGGTCTTGAAGGCCTTGGCAAGAACGGCAAGCAAGCACGGATTCAAAAACAATGATTTTAAAAGAAATTTCAAAATAATAATAGAATTTATAAAGAAAATCAATTCAAATTTCAGAGTTTGAACTCTGTTTTCAAAAGCAAAAAAAGAGGAGACAACGACTAGGAAAAACAACCCTAGTATAGGAGGCCAGAAGAGAAGCCGGGTTCAAAACCAGCTAGTACAAGGTAAGCTTAAAGCCAAAACTAACACTTTAATCCTTAGGCTGCTAGAACACAAACTGGGTTCCTGGCAGCAATAATAATTAAAATTTAAGTTGCAAATGACACCAAACTTTAATATATTTGGAAAATAGACAAGCAGGGGACTGAAAGACCCCTTGCTTGATTAAAAGGAATGGCTTGCAACAAAACTGATCACATGACAGTGGGCTCTGAATCCAATTGGCTGGATACAAAACTTTGCTGGGCAAGAGCAGGGAGACTGGAGGGTTTCATTCTAATTTCCGCAGCCAGATCTGATTGGCTGGAGGAGGTACTAGTCATTTGGAATTCACTTATGTTGTTTAGTGTCAATGTGGCGGCCTCTGATTGGCTAGCTCTAATGGTTTTCAGAAGTGGACAACACCACACTAATAAATAGTCTAAATTAACCAGTGTTTCTTCCCAGGAGGGAGCCACCAAAGGCAAAGGGTCCGCAGGGTAGGCTAACACAAACCTCTCATCAACCGTGTGTGCTAAATAATTTAAAGAATGGGGGTTTGGCAGGCGTTTTTGGGCCTTTCTTGGTACAACAAGGGAAGATTGTGCGGTCCAATGCCAGAGGTGGCAGTGAATTTACATTAGGGATTTTGAATTCTCAAACCCAAATAAATAAAAATGTCAAACTAAATAATTTATCTTATTAAAACTTTGTTTTCAATTAGCTGAGTTGCTTGCAAATGCCTTTCAAAGTTTGGTCCTAGGATTTGAAAATCCCATATTTTTTCATTGGGTTCTGAATTTACAGTAAAAGCTCACAACATTTGCAATGTTAAGGGCTCCTTCAAGATTCCAAGGAGGTCCCTAAAAAGTTTTCTGGTGAGGTCTGTCAAAGGTAGCCCAAGTATGGCCAGTGATGGCTATGTGGTTAACTGCCATGACCAAAAGTGAGAAAGCAAGAGCAAAAATTTCATATGTGAAGACAGAAGCTGCCCTGCACACCTAAAAACCCAAGGCTGGGATAAAGTTACCTTGGAAAACAGTAACATACATGCATGCCTCCCATCACTTTGATTGAAAATCTTTTCAAGTGATACCTACTCCAAATGATCTCAGTATCAAAAGAGATGAAGACCAATCACCTAAAAGTAAAGGCTGCCAAGCATCTTAGCAAAGAAGTACTTAAAGTTGTCCCTGATTGTGAACAGCTTGTTAAGTACATATATGATTGGTGATGATAGCTAAACCCAATTGAAAAAGTGCTTCCAAAGTAAAATTTATGGCTCTTGCTTCTGAGCTGCAGATGACCCAAGATACTGTGCAGTTTTTCACAACAATAAGCCTGAGGCAAAAGACAGGGTTATATGTTATACCACTTATGAAAATCTAGAGCAAATGCGCTCTACTGAGGCTTGGCTCTGTGAAGAGACATTTGCAACATGTCCTAAGTTATTCTATCAGCTGTGGTTAGTGAATGCTCAGCTTGATTATAAAATCCTCCCCTTTGCATATTTTCTTCTTCTGGGAGCCTCAGGGGAGGTATATCTAAGAGCATTTAACATTCTACAAGAGGGCCTTAAATCCATTCCCACTGAGGCTGGAAAGAATCCTGGTACATCAACAAGGGCCAATCCTGGTGATGCTGATAAAGATGAAGTCACCCTAGCTGCTGAAGAAAAGGAACACAATAGAGCCCTTGGCCCCAAAATATTTATCATGGATTATGAGACAGCCTGATACAATGCCATTGTAAAAACTTCAATGGCAAGGTACAAGGGTGTTTCTTTCATTACCGTCAGGCTATCAATAGATGCCTTAAGGGAAAGAACCTCCTCCACTCTCTCAAACAACAAGATACAGCTGGTAAATATAAGTTTCTGATTCCAAAGTTTGTTGCTCTTGCATTTATTAAGCCTTAGAATGTTGGGCAAGGATTTGAGCTTCTCTGTAACAACCCTTATGCCTTGAGCCATGAAGCTGATTTACAACCCTTCATTGACTACTATGAGCCACAGTGGGTGAGGCGCAAGGTGGTCAGCTGCAGGAGCAAGGCAGCAGCAAAGGCAGGCTGAGATTTCTATCAGGCTGTTCTCAAGGATGAAATGAAGACAACATTGGGCCTGGAAAACTGGCATAAACATCTTAAGTCTTCCTTTGGCATGAATCCCAGATACATCACCTTTTTTAACACCTTAAGACTGAACAGGGGAAGGCTGTCTCCTCTCTTTGAGATATGAAAGTAAGGGATCCAAAGAAAAAATACAGTGTAATTTCAGCATTTATATAGAGCAGTTCAAGATAGCAGTCAAGAATAAGTACAAGCTATCTGAACTTAGAAAGCAGATAAGCAATATTGCCACTTTACTCCCTGAAAGCGTTGCAACATCTTCAATTACTTCCTCTCAGGAAATTAATTCACCAAATGATTTCCCAATTAGTCATTAAGTTGGTGGCACTCTTATTGATGACCAATCTAATACAGGGATCAAACCTTTTGATTACTAAGCAGAACACTACTTGGACAAGCCCCATGACTGTCATGATGTACATGGACAGCATGTGGCTTCCTGTGATAATATATAATCTTCACTATTCATATCAAATAGAGTATCACTTCTTCTTAATTTTCCTCTTTATCTCATTTCATATTATAAAGATCCAACAATTGGGGGAGTATTTTAGCCAAGTAAGGTCCCAAGTTGGCCACTTGGAACCCAGTGAGCGCGGTCACAATGGGATAGACTGTCATCATCATCAAAAGACCCTTTTGTGAACGTTATAACAACCAAATTTAGTGGCAAAATATGTGAGTACGTAGTATACAAGAGTGTATATAGCTACAGACTGAGTGGAGTGGGACAAAACTAGTGTGAGCCAGGAATACTGATCAGAGGAGTTGAGCTGCGCCAGTGTCACGAGTGACAAACTCCTGTTGACTATGCTCATAGGAGCACCTCCACTACAGAATCTGAACCCTGATACTGTGAGAGAGGGGGCTAAACTAACTAAGTTTGGCTCCCATCCTGGCAAAACAAACCACCAGGATGCCACCCAGTGGAGAACTGGAACAGCCGCTTGAAGGGGTGACCACAGGGAGGACACGGGGGACAACTGAGGGAAATAGGCATTCAGTGCCATCAGCACCAAACTGGTGAGCAGCCAGGGGGTACAGGCGGGGGCAGAAGGGGACATCACAGAAGCGCGCAAAGGTACCAAGTTACTCTTTTCTAAGACAGGTGAGGCAGACACTGGTACCATCTCGCCCACAGGAGCAGGAAAAGCATAGTCATCACCATCCAGGTCCAGATCATCACATGTCAGACTTTTTACCACAGCCTTCCCAGAATAAAGGAGACTACCAGGCAAACTCAGGAGGCTAGAGGGGGCCTCACTTGCAAGCTGCACAGAAGAGAAGATTTTAGACCACAGGTCTGGTGAGGTAGACCACAGAAGGAGCAAGAAAGGAGCCAAAGAAAATGCAACAAATCTTATAACTGGGAGTATCATATTCAGATTTTCCACAAAATTTGGAGAGGATTGGTGGGATTTTTTTGATTGCAAGCAGTAAAAGGGAACCAACCAAGGCAGCCACAAGCAAGAAGGCAAGAGGAGCAACAAAGTAGGCTTGGAGAGCTTGGCAGCGCACTTGGGTGTCTTTAAAGTGATCAGGGACAAGAGTGGGTTTGAAATCAAAGTGTTTAAAGAAAAAATCAGAAATAAAGTAGGTTTTTATATTAATTTTTGATAAAAAAACTTAGGTTTGAGCGTAAATATTTAAAACAAAAGCAAAAACCAAAACTGCTATATGCTGGGTCAGTTTAAAGGGTCCCAGAAGAGGGACCGGGTTTGAAACAGGAAGTTTAAAGGTAAGGATCAAAGCAAAGACTAACACTTTAATTTTATAAGATGGGGGACTCAAACAGAAGTCCAACCAAACAATAAAATTTGAAATTAAGTGTGTCAAAACTCCAAACTTTTAGTAAATTGAAAATTGACAAGCAGGAGACTCAAAGTCCCCTGGCCTTGTTAAAAGGGATGGGTTTGGCAGATATTGGTCACATGGCCTCCAATGCAGCATCTGGTTGGTCATGGGAGAAATTTTGCTGGCCAGGGCCAGGGGGACTGGAGGGTTTCAATGTAATTTCCGCGACCCCCCCTGATTGGCTGGAAGGTAATGCAAGCATTTCAGATCTAGTTGACTTGGTAGTTATTGATGTGGCCCCATTTGATTGGACGTTCCTGATTGTCTTTAAAAGCAGACAATACCAAGCTAATAAAAAGTCCAAATTAACTAGCATTTCTTCCCAAGCCGGAGCAACTAGAGCTGGGGGTCCTGCGGGATATGCCAACACAAATCTTTCATCCACTGTGTGAGCTAAATCATTGAGTGAATTTAGTGGTTTTGCTGGACTTTGTGGAGTCTTTTTTGTGCGACAAGGAAATACAGTCCTATCCAAAGCCAAGGGGGGCAGTGAATTTACATTATCCTTCCCTTTTTCCTGAGGCCAGATTCCTCCCTGGGATAGTGTGGCCACCAAGAAGTTCTTGTGGGCTTTTGGAATCTTGAGCGCCAGAAGTGACTTAGGAGGCCCAAGTGCTGTGGGGTTATTCCTGTGAAACTCTTGCACCAGATCCCAACAGTTAACGCAGTCCAAAGAGCTTACCCAACTGTATCATAGGAGGAATCTCCTTTCCAGGATACACAATATTGTAAGGACTTGCAGATCCTACGCAAGGCTACTATGGCTTCCACCTCATACTCAGGAGACCCATCCACCAAGGTGGGATCAGGTGTGCTGGGAAGATCTTCCTCAAAAGGGAACAGGCGGCAGGCATTAAAGGTACTGTGAATCCAATAGGAGGGGGGGATCCAACACAAACGCACCATTGCCCTTGTCCTCCAAGACCTTGAAGGGACCCAATCTCTTTGGGGCAAACTTTCTTGAGGGGACCTTCATTTGTATATTGATAGTGTCCAACATCACAAGCAAGCCCAAAGGGTAATGGGGAGCAGGACACCTGTTCTTATCTGCCGCTTTCTTGTACACCTTGGTGGACTTGGTTAGAGTCCCTTGGACCTTGAAGTGGATAGCCTTGAGGTGAGCCGCCATGTCTGCAGCAGCTGGGACACTTGCCTGGAGCAAGGGACCTATCACAAATGCTGGGGAGAAGCCCAAAGTGGCCTGGAACAGGGACACCCCTGTGGAGGCATGCACAGTGTTGTTGTAAGCAAACTGAGCCAATGGGAGGTTGTTGGACCAGGAGTCCATTGAGGCATTTGCATAACAGCACAGATGCTGCTCCATGGTTTAGTTGACTCTTTCTGTTTGCCCGTCTGACTGAGGGTGGATGGAGGTGGACCTGCATGGCTTAATGTTTAGAATCCCCAGCAGGGACTCCCAGAACATGGACGTGAACTGGGGACCTCAGTTGCTGATGATCTCCTGTGGTAAGCCAAAGTTGGAGAAGATGTGTTTCACAAACAACTTTGTCATCCCTACTGAGTCCAGGGTGGTCAGGCATGGGATGAAGACTGAATATTTGGTGAAGCAATCAACTACCACCATGATGGAGTCAAAGCCGCCCAACAAGGGGAGGGCCACCACAAAGTCCACTGAGATGGATGACCATGGACCTTGGGACTGCTGCAGGGGGTGAAGAAGGCCATTGTTCCCTGATAAATCTGGTTTAGAGCGGGCGCAAGTGACACACTTCTTAATTCAGGGGCCTACTGCCTTAGTTATCCCAACCCAACTGTAAGTGTGCCTGATGAGCTCAAGCAGCTTCTTTGTGCCGGGATGACCAAACAGGGGGGGATCATGATGTTCTATCATCACACACGGCTGCAACTCCTTTGGAACCCACACTTTATTGTTTTGGTAAATTATCCCATCCTTAAGAGTATAGGGCTCATTAGATGCGGAGTCAGGGGACAGCTTAGAGCAGATAGCCTGGCTGTCTAGAGAAGAGTGCTGGGCCACCAGGACGTCATACAAGAGCATGCCAGGGAGAGCAAGAGGTGGAGCTGCCTCAGATGAGGGGGTGGGACCAATGACCAGGAGCTGGGGAGTAGCAGCTGACGCCGTGGCTGGGGTGTGGGGAGGAGAGGGGCCGGGCGCCAGAAGGACCAAAGACTCTGGGATGACACTGAACTGAGGGTCCTTGTTGCCCCTCACCGGGTACATTGTCAGGTTGCAACTTAGTAGGTCAGGAAGGATGTTGAGCTCCCCTTTTACAAACTTGTACTTGAACTTGTAACCAGAGAGCGTCTGCATGACACGCACCTGGCGAGGGAGCAACTTCTGGGGCTTGCGGAAGTAACAGAGAGCCTTATGGTCAGTACAAACCACAAACTCATGTTGCGCACCCTGCAGGTGATGCCTCCAATGAGTGATGGCGTCTACCACAGCCTGCAGCTCCTTGTTGAACACCGCCCAGGAACACTTGTTGGGGGCAAACTTCCAGGATAAGTAGGCAACCAGGAGCTCCTGACTGTTGTGCTCTTGGAGGAGAACTGCCCCAGCAGCCACGTTAGAGACATCACAAGCTACAATGAACTGTTTGCTTGTGTTGGCCTGACGTAGCACTGGGGTGGAGACAAAGACCCACTTGATGGCCTCAAAGGCCTCCTGACATACCAGGGTCCACACAAAGAAGGCTTTCTTGCCTGCTAGGGGATGCAGAGGAGCAGCAAGCTCTGAGATGATGGGGGAGAACTTCTTGAGAAAGACCACCATACCCAGGAAGAAGTGTAGTTCTTTTCTGATTCTGAGGGGTAGCCCACTCCCGAAGGGCCTTGGCCTTGTCAGGAGAGACCGTGTGGCCGTCCTTCAGGACTAAGTTGCCCAGGAAGGTAACCTCAGACTTGAAGAACTCACACTTGCTGGGCTTGATGAATAGCCGGGCCTTGTGAATGGCTGCCACCACAGCCACCAGGTCCTTTGTGTGCTGCTCAGGAGTGGGGGAGTGGATGAGGATGTCATTAATGTACGCCACGGCACACAAGAAGCGGAGGTCTCCCAAGGCGTCCTCAATGACTTGCTGAAAGATTGTGGGAGCATTCTTCAAGCCAAAAGGCATGACCTTGAATTGGAAGCAGACGCGCCAAGTTTTGATGGCTGTAAGCCACTTGTCCCCCTCCACCACCCGAACCTGGTTAAAAGCATTAACAAGATCCAGCTTTGAAAAGACACAAGACTCAGCAATGGACTGATCAATTGAGGCCTCCAAGGGAAGGGGGTAGCAGTCCTGGACAGTGACATTGTTGAGAAGGGTATAATCAACGCACAGTTGAAGGGATCCATCTGATTTCTTAGCAAAAACTACCAGGGAGCTAACCGAGGAAGCCTTCTTGACTATCCACACTTTTGCCAACATGACATCCAACCATGCACCCAGCGCCTTATCCTTCAACTTGCTAAAAGGGTACATTGGGGCGTCAATCTTTACAAGGTCAACTGTTGTCTTAAAGGTCAAATTGTGGTGGGAGTGTGGGGGGAGGGCACAGGAAAGGGTAGCGTCAAAGGCGTCCTTGAAGGGAGCAAGAATGGCCGGAAGGGCAAAGGGCTTGGGGGGAGAGACTGGGGTTACCGCAAGAGACAAGCATGACTCAGGCAGTTCCCAACCCAAGGAGAGAAGGGAGAAGAAGCCCAGGCACCCATCTAATGAGAAGTGAAGCTCTTTGGTGAGACAGTCAATCTGTACCAGGTGACACCGCCACCACCCCACACACACAATTACAGGATACAGGAGGTCCTCCACAGCAGAGAACTTGCTCACAAACATGTGGGAGCCTGTACAGTAACTAAGTGGGTTAGTGAGAGGGTAGCTGAGGACTGGTACCTGGCTAGCAGCAATCAGACTCTGAGGGGGGAGCAAGGACAGCCCCAAGGATTAGCCAAAGCCAGGTCCATAAAGTTGCCTGCCGCGCCTGTGTTCACCAAAACTGTGGCTTTAGCTTGGCGTGATTTGGTATAAAAGGTCGCAGTGAAAAGTAAATAAAAAAGATCTTCTTTATTCTGCAGAGTCAGAATGGAAGCGGCAGGGTCACAGGAAGAGACCTCAGGGATGGCAGCCAAAGCCACAAAGACTGGGAGAGATCCTGTGGAGGTAGGCCAGTTGGGGGCCTGGAAAGGGGAGCACATCACGTTGATGGCAGGCGTCTTGGGAGGCTTGGCCGCGGAGGCCTTAGCCTGAGTGGTCTTGGAGACTGGGAGATGGGCCAGCACACCAGATTTGGGCTGGTAGGCAGGCTTGGTACCAAGCTTACGGGCCAACGCAAATGCCTTCTTGAGGGAGGTAGGTGCCGGGTCCCATGCACTCTTGTCAGCCAAAGCAGCATCCAAGGAGTTGCAGAACATGGCCACTGCCATCTTGGTAGGCAGATCCAGGGAGGCAGCTTTCACTGCAAAGCACTCAACATGGGAGGCAAGGTCAGGGGTGAGGCCTTTGGAACAAAGGGTCTCAAATATAACCGGGGCCTTGGAACCAGGGGCAGCCACCGCTGAGGACACCAGCGTGAGGAGGGAGGATGTATCCCCAAGCTCTTGGCTCTGGCAAAGGAGAGCACACACCCAGAGGCGCGTGTCCCTGTCAAGAGCATCCAAGAGGGCCACTGATCTCTGAGCGTCAGAGATGGGAGTGTCTGCAGACGCAGAGTCTGCGGAGAGGTGGAGCTGCAACTCACCAAGGACGTCCAGAACCTTCTCACAAACGGCCATGGAGGGGGGGTGCAGGGTGACACCAGGGTAATATTCACTGCTGATGCAGCCAAGGAAGCTGTAGAGGGAGAGGCAGACTTCTCGGTGAGGCACAACTTGAAGGAAGAAAGAAGTGACCACATAGCCCACACCAAGAGAAACCCAGCAAGGAGAGATCCTAAGCTGGCACAGATAAGAGCAAGAAGCAAGCTCCACACCCAGTAGCAGAAAGCTTCAAAGGCATAAGAAATGGGCTTATCAATTATGTGAGAGAGGGGGGCTAAACTAACTAAGTTTGGCTCCCATCCTGGCAAAACAAACCACCAGGATGCCGTCCAGTGGAGAACTGGAACAGCCGCTTGAAGGGGTGACCACAGGGAGGACACGGGGGACAACTGAGGGAAATAGGCATTCAGTGCCATCAGCACCAAACTGGTGAGCAGCCAGGGGGTACAGGCGGGGGCAGAAGGGGACATCACAGAAGCGCACAAAGGTACTGAGTTACTCTTTTCTAAGACAGGCGGGGCAGACACTGGTACCATCTCGCCCACAGGAGCAGGAAAAGCATAGTCATCATCATCCAGGTCCAGATCATCACATGTCAGACTTTTCACCACGTCCTTCCCGGGATATAGGAGACTACCAGGCAAACTCAGGAGGCTAGAGGGGGGCCTCACTCACAAGCTGCACAGAAGAGGAGATTTTAGACCACAGGTCTGGTGAGGTAGACCACAGAAGGAGCAAGAAAGGAGCCAAAGAAAATGCAACAAATCTTATAACTGGGAGTATCATATTCAGATTTTCCACAAAATTTGGAGAGGATTGGTGGGATTTTTTTGATTGCAAGCAGTAAAAGGGAACCAACCAAGGCAGCCACAAGCAAGAAGGCAAGAGGAGCAACAAAGTAGGCTTGGAGAGCTTGGCAGCGCACTTGGGTGTCTTTAAAGTGATAAGGGACAAGAGTGGGTTTGAAATCAAAGTGTTTAAAGAAAAAATCAGAAATAAAGTAGGTTTTTATATTAATTTTTGATAAAAAAACTTAGGTTTGAGCGTAAATATTTAAAACAAAAGCAAAAACCAAAACTGCTATATGCTGGGTCAGTTTAAAGGGTCCCAGAAGAGGGACCGGGTTTGAAACAGGAAGTTTAAAGGTAAGGATCAAAGCAAAGACTAACACTTTAATTTTATAAGATGAGGGACTCAAACAGAAGTCCAATCAAACAATAAAATTTGAAATTAAGTGTGTCAAAACTCCAAACTTTTAGTAAATTGAAAATTGACAAGCAGGAGACTCAAAGTCCCCTGGCCTTGTTAAAAGGGATGGGTTTGGCAGATATTGGTCACATGGCCTCCAATGCAGCATCTGGTTGGTCATGGGAGACATTTTGCTGGCCAGGGCCAGGGGGACTGGAGGGTTTCAATGTAATTTCCGCGACCCCCCCCTGATTGGCTGGAAGGTAATGCAAGCATTTCAGATCTAGTTGACTTGGTAGTTATTGATGTGGCCCCATTTGATTGGACATTCCTGATTGTCTTTAAAAGCAGACAATACCAAGCTAATAAAAAGTCCAAATTAACTAGCATTTCTTCCCAAGCCGGAGCAACTAGAGCTGGGGGTCCTGCGGGATATGCCAACACAAATCTTTCATCCACTGTGTGAGCTAAATCATTGAGTGAATTTAGTGGTTTTGCTGGACTTTGTGGAGTCTTTTTTGTGCAACAAGGAAATACAGTCCTATCCAAAGCCAAAGGGGGCAGTGAATTTACAGATACCCTGCGGGCTGGAGGCCCGCAGGACCATCTGCTGCAGATTTTTGGGCTCAAACCAGAGCAGGATTTGACTTCAGGGAATCCCCTAAAGCTTGATGAACCAAAACCACCCACATTGACACTCCCCACACTAAAGGTTCCTGTTAATCCAACCAATCAGCGGGCGGGCCAAGCCATAAATCCTAAAATAACTTGGGCCACCATGGAAGGAGAAACAAAGAAACTTTCTATAAAACACGGGCCGCCTAGAGATGATCAAGCCCACGACCTGACAAGAAATCTGAGTATTCTCAGTTCAATTCAGCCAATGAATTAACTCCCACAAAGGATGTCACCAAGGACTGGAAAACCCTGGTAGACAGCAGCACCCGGGACAAAGAAATTTGTAAAAGTTTACCCATAGCAGATGGGCATACTTATACCCTGGACTGCCAGGAAGTTGCCTATTGCCATTCTTGCAATAAAGTGACATGACCCTTTGGTTCAACCAGGTTATTTCATATTTGATTTTAGTTTTATTTTATTTACAGTCTACCTCACGCAGTTCTGCACCTCACATCCACCAACCCCAAGAAACCGCAGACTAGCCGCCCAAACTTTATTGTCCATCAGGAGCTCCTTTTGGCCCAGTACATTTCACTGAATACCCATCCAACCCAGTGTATTTGGAGTTCACCCTAGAGGAAATCCTAATCTACAACCCGGAGGCTAGAACTAGAAAGACAACCACCGTTTACAGAGAGGGCATCAAAGTTACCACCCCTCTTCTCCTATTCTGCAACAAGTACAACTACCTGCCCGCGTATTTGGTTCCAATGACTCCACCTCTCACCCTGCAGCCCAACCACCCGCAAGAATCTGTTGCGGCCAATGAATCCACATTCACCCAGATATTTGGAGTAATGTATATCACTCTTACTGGCTTTATAGATTCAATGATACCAGCAAGTATACCTTGGGCCCTTCTGGGAAAATTGTTATCTTATATTGTAAAGTTAGTATCAATCTTGTGGTGGGCCCTTCCTGCTGGGCCCGCGGGCCGTCTGCCTGCAAGTTCCCAGGAACCGCCCATAGGTTGGATCCCTGATAGCCAGCTCCTTTTAAAAGTACTTGCCATTTGGGTTATTGAATGACCCATGTGGTTGATAGTGTTGGTGCCCCCCAATCCCAAGGCAGGCTGTAAGGACAGCTGAGAAGGTAAGGCGGTTCATTCTCTAGTCCTGGGAAAGGGCAGACAAAGCTTAGTCTCTTTAACTTTCTAAAGGGTAAAAGTCTTGGTTGATTTATGTGATAACAATTGAGGGGTAATTCACTCAATGATAGCACAAACTATCCTGTAGTGATTGAGCTTTATTATATACTATCAGCCTTGGTGAGTAATGAATAGTGAAAACATTGAACAGGGGACCCCAAACACTTGGTGCTGTCCGGAATTCCCTTTTGGGAGTGAGATCGGAGGGGGGTTGCAAGTAATGAAGTGCTAATCTCTGACTTGCATTGGTTGGATGTCTCTTTAAGCACTGTCATGCACCCAAATTTCACTTCTGCAATTACTGCATTGATGACTTTGCAGGGCAGCCTGTCAGCCCCATCCAAATTTGGGCAGCACTTCTCCCTAAATTTGGGTTTGGGGAAATTGCCTTTTTTGGTTTCCAAATTTGGCAGTTTCCCCATCCAGTGGGGGTGGATAGTCCTGCTGTGGAGGGTGTGCTGCCTCCTGCTGGCTGGCTGGCAGGTGAGAGCAGGCGTTGGCTGGGTGGGCAGGCAGGCAGGCAGGGTGGCAGCCACGCAGCCCACAACTGGGTATAAAAACCAAATTTTTGAATTTTAAATTTTTTTTTCAACAACTTGCTGTTTTGTGGCAGTTTCCCCAATCAGGGGGAACTGCTGCAATTTTTTGTCTTGACTTTTGAGATCAATTGCACACAAAATCTTGTCTTGTGAAAGGTTGTTGTCAGGAATATTCTTGACACATCTACTTCCAAGAAGTATATACTCAACAGAAACAAATCTTCAACTTGGTTTATAATAAACATTATTGCCTCTATTTGAAAATTTATTATAGAATTTTAATGTTAAAATTAAAGAGATTGTTTTTATAGATAGCCTAAATTCAAAGTTAGAAAGAAATGATAGGGTTTATATAAAGATTTTATGTGAACCCCTTAATTATCTAGCTTAAATAACTAATTTGGTAAAGTATATGTAATTTTGGGTTGTTCTTATGCCAACTATTTTAAAAAATATTCATCTTTATGTTTTTTATAAATATACATAATGTTCAGTAAGTTTTTTTGAAAAATATTTTAAGCCTTTTAATATATAAAATAGTATAAATTTATAGTAAATTATTGTTAAATGTATTTTTATTAGCCTTTTCAATTATTGTGCATTATTTTTTATTTATTTTTGGATTCTTGTGATCATATTTCCCTATAAATTCTTTGGAGCTTGATTTTTACCAAGTAAAATGCTCAGTATTTGATTTTTTGCTTATTAAAAAATGTTGACATCCAGTAGGCTACATGGGAATAAACTTAGTTTAGACTTTTCAAATGTGACAACCTAGATTTAAAATTACTTTTAACCGTCAATATGCAGACAGTTTAAATATTGACCGCTACTGTTTTTTCTAAGGGAAATCAGAGACATTGAGAAAGGGAGAAATCACGATATTAAATAATATCTTTAGTGGCACAAAATCTAGAGTCGTTGTGGTCTAAACAAACTTGAGCAAATCAAAAGAAGACCAACAAAGCGGGATGAATCTGCTAGTAAGCTCTAGAATGTGGTGGAATCTTCGGGCTATTACGACAGCTTTTGAATCAAGCAACGTTTATTACTTGTGCAAGATTCTTGGTTGCTGTATGTTTTGATTGATTCGAAGCGACCTTAGACCCTCTACTTGAATTTAATTTTAAACTCTGGTAGTGCTTTGAATGCATTCTTGCAACCAGACTTAAAAATCAGGTGACTAAAAGCCAGAACTATTTTCCTTGAACTTTATAATGCATTACTCCTGATCAACCTTTTTTTCAATAGCGATTCATTTCTTTATACTTGTTTGAACTTTTTATGAAAGAAGTATTTTGCTAACCTCGAAGCAATTTAGTTTGTTACTTTACTAATCCTTTTAGCTCCTTTAAAACCCAACGTGATTTATGTTTGCTTCTTTAAAGGGTTCTCTGTCATTAAACAGGCTTTTGAATTCCAAAGCCCATTTCAATGGCCTTATTTTATATAAACACTATACTGGCTTTGCTAACCAAGAGCATAACAAAACAGCTGCTAATAAAGCCACCTCTATTAAAAATATTAAGGACACTGAGCTAGAAAAGTTACAAAAACATCTACTCTATAAATCGCAAGCTAGCTGGACTCCTGAATTAGATGAGAAGTTAAAGAAGGTTATCCCAGAAAGTCAATATTATTGCTGGAAGGAGCTGACTGCAAGATATTTTCCAGAATTCACTAGCGTACAAGTCTATAATAGAAGTAAGAAAATATTTAAAGCAAAAGGGAAATGGACAGACAAAGAGGTCGAACTCCTTAAACAGGGGGTGAGTGAGTTTGGTACTCAATGGTCAAAAGTTGCCAAGGCTGTCGGAACCCGAAACTCCGACCAATGCCTCAATAAATGGTATTATGCAAAAATCCCTGGGCATGAGGCTAGTGTTTGGACTGATGAAGAATACGATATTCTTTTTCGATCAGTTATTAAATGTCCTGGTTTACAACTAATCGATGGGGTGCCAGACTTAACCAACGTTGACTGGCTAGCTGTCTCGAAATCCCTGAGTAACAAGGGGCCAGTGCATTGTAGATATCACTGCATTTACAACCCTTCTTTAATTGATCGCATCCGTGAACACTTTAAACTACCTCTTTTTACCAAGGGATCGTGGTCACCAGAAGAAACCTCTCAGCTAGTTGCAAGCATTCAAAAGCACTCAACCAACTGGCTACTAGTTTCCAAGGCGATTGGGACCCGCTCTGCCGCACAATGCGAACTTCGCTGGCGCACGCTGAAAAAGCTGCTGAGAGACAAACTAAAGGGGATGAATTCCAAGTAGCTTTTCCAGATATCGACTGGATTACTCCCTGGAATAATTGAATCGGTAAACAGGTATCTTATGTATAACTCAAGTACACTATGCTATCAGCTGTAGAACTATCAATCATAATGAAGATTGAATTTACTTCGGAAATACGTTCTTTTTATTCCATATTTTCAGCGTCTGAATACTAGGGGTTTGAAGGGTATAAATAGCCAATGAATGTTTATTGTCTGATTAACATCAGGTCTCCTTTTAGTTCAGCTAACTTATTTTAGGATAACATTTGAAGACTTTTCCTTGTCCTTGTATTTTTACCTAATTAGTTACTCAATCTATTTAAGCATAAGCCAGGAAAGATTTTTCAACAACCTGGCTGTTAAGTTACAATAATACTTTTGACAAATGCTTTGATAAAATGACAATGCTGACTCTCAAGTCTTTTAGGCTGACTTATACAATAGCCTGTATTTTTGATATTAAATAGTTTTCTCAACGGCTATTTCTTGGGTTGTTTAATCTGCCTTGTTCTCTAACCATTTTTTTGCAACAAATTTTCTCTCTTTCACAGGGGGTGTGATATACTATGTATGCATAGAACAGACCATCATCCTAAGTTTATATATGCATAGTTTATATTTGCTATTCTCAGCTAACCATTTTTACCATTTATGATATGAAATTAATGTCAATATATAATTATTATTAATTTGCTTAAACTAACAGTTGGTGTTCATAGAAGCTAGCTAATCATAGCTGACTATATATTAAGCTTGTAGCACTTTAAGGATAGCCAATCATACTTTGAAGCTTTAAGTTTACTATAACAAGGCAAATGGTTTATCTGACTTGAATTTACTTTTTTTCTTCCCTGAAGTTTTATTCTAATGTATCTGACTATTTACATTCAATCTTTCACTAGGAACATAATTTCACTTAACCACAAGAAGTTTTCTGAAATAAGCTAAGAAAATACACCTGGTTTGACAATAATTTGGTAATAAGTGTATTTTATCAGGATTAAAGTTTATATTTGTAGTGAAATCTGAGTTTCATGAGTCAACTGGCCCAACATTCTCTTGCCCTGGTTGATAGACAAGCCACTGTCAGTGTTTTGTCTATTAACCCTGATAGAATCAAAAGTTTGATTTTATTGATAGATTTGGATAAATCAGAAGGCTTTAAAAATAGCATAATTATTCCAAATCTGATCCAAATCAAATAACATGACTGATTAGCTAGCCTCAGCTAAAATTAGACAGAAATCTGGCCTTTTTGAGCTCAAAATCTCAATAGATGTGCCACTACAACACACTATGCTTAGGTAATTGTTTGCAGTGTTGTCTCAATATAAAAGGACAGATATCTACCAGAACAGCTTCTCTTCTAAATTTGGTCTATAGCCCTTCTATTTGTAATAAGTTTGCTAATTGACAAACAAAGTTCCACCATCACTCTGTTATTCAGAATAACAAAATGAAGATAATATTTACGATAAATTATTATCTCATAACACTTCAGGCATAGATGTCTAGCTCTGAGATTTAAAACTTGAAGTCTGAGGAACAAATAGACTGACCAAGTAAGAGTTAGAAGTGTCAGATGTTATACTGGCAAGGAAGTTTAAAAGTCTTACATAAAGATATTATCTATGTTAAAGAAAATGCATAATCTCATACCTCTTTCTGATAGAAAATAGATGCTTCTATTTTCTATCTTACTACTATGAAGAGCTGCTCTTACTAGCAAACCTATTCCAAGTATTAGACTCAACTAACTATACTTGTGGAAAGTTCTTGATGACTGCCAGCTGGTGGTACTGTGTTCTTCTGAATTGAAAAGTTTTTTCTAGAAATCTCCCCAAGCTGCATGCCCCGCTGCTAGCTTGGTGTAGAATGAACCCAATTAGATAGTAAAATCTGTCTTCATACAGATTATTTATAACAACATGAATAGCAACTATAACAGTAATAAATATAATTTTTCAAGATGTGTAATTTTGATAGTGATACTCACTAAAAAATAGGCTACCATCAGCTACAAGTAAAGGTACTGACCTGCCGCCTTCCCACCTCAGCTTTGTTGATAAGTATGAAGAGATGCATAAAGCTCAGTGACTCCAAACACAATATAAATTTCTGCCTGCCAATCACGCCTTACAAGCTCCCACAGACTGTTTTCACATTAATTATGCAGATATTGCTGGTTCTAACTCAACTTGCAGATCTATGTGAAGAAAGCTTGCTCTGCCAAAAGTGCACTGCTCTAAGGCTAACAAACTGAAGGAGCTTCAAGCTGATAAAAAGTTTATCTTGTTCAGTGCCAGTTGTAATTGAGCCAACTTATTAACAGCTTACTCCTAGTATCAGGAGGCTACCAGTGTCCAAATCAACCTGATTCTAAAGAAAATGAAAAGACATGCAAAAGACCTCCTTGCCTACCTTGTTTTTCAAAACTTAAAACACTTATAGAAACTTGTGATAGGGCAGTCTGAAAATTTTCAAATTAACTACCAGTAGTATGAAGCCCCAAAATGCACACTTAGACACAATTAGCAGGCCTAATTTGATATTTGACTCTCTTCAGGCAGTAATTAAAGGTCTACACAATGCAGCCAGCCAAGCTTATTTTAGAATGGATGAAATAGTTCAGCAATTCAATTGCAAAGTTAGCAATATTGTAGCTAATTGTCTTGAAGTAAAACAATATCCTTTAAATAGATAAGTGATGTAATAACAGACTATATTAGCTTAACCTGACGTGATGATACCATGTCAGCCCCTAAAAATCAAAAGACTTAAAAAGGCAAATGGCTAGCTCTCACTACACACTGGACAAAAGTAACACCAAAAATTTCTCTCATCATAATGAATTCATCACTTGGGTAAATTCTTTAACTGAAAAAGTGAGCCAAATAAGAGGAAATTGGCAGCTTTTAGCCCTTTTACAAGGCCTAAAAGATTGTTACAAGACCACATAAATGCTTCTTGAATTAAACAACATACATCACTAACCATAATAATTATTAGAAAGTTTTAGAAGAGATACTCAACCTTGCCAGCTTGTTATACAGTGACCTTGAGAACACTTGTGAGATTATCTCACATCTAAAAAATTGCAAAAAAACAATTTTGTCAAAAATTTGGCATCAACATTATTACTGATTAAAGAAGACTGTTGTAAGGTCTTGCCCATAATGGTGCAAGGTTATAAAATAGGGTGTCTAAAGCATTTGGATTGAGATTCAGTAGATACAAAAAATTAGGAACAGTCTGGAGCATAACTTTACAAAAACCAGCTAAAAACTTGTACTGGGTTACAAAAGATGTAATAGAATTTTAAAACCCCCAAATATAGGGGATAAAATAAAGTGTTTGATGAAGATCTATTTTTTACCAAGATGAGAATAAATATTTGGATATTCCCCATCTACAAATTGGTACATTTAGCTATTAAAATATTTTTTAATAAAAAATGGGATACAGCAAGCCTAGAGCTTGTTGCCTAACAAATTTCATGTAAACTATAAAAAAGTTGTCAATTTGAACTAATTCTAGTAAAAATCTAAAATCTTAAATTTAAATTTATAAAAGAAAAAGGTTAAAACTTGAAAATGAATGAAGGAAAGAAATCACTTAGAATTTTGGATTAAAGCCTACTCTTCTTAAACTCTTTATTTATAGAAAAATGGTGCTGCTGTTGGCATGATAGGTAAAGAGGAGACAAGAGCCAAGACACAGAGACAGTTGGAGACACCAGAAAAAATATTGGAGAAGAAGGAAAACAGGAAGCTCAGTATGAGCACCTGCAGATCTGCAACAGCAGGGTGGGAGAAAGCGGGTGCTTAAGCAACCCAAAGTACATAAGTTAATAAAAAATAATTATCTTATTTAAAAATATAAAGTATAAGTGCTATTTAATAGCAGGAAAAAAAGAAAGATGTCAGCAAACTGACACAGGAATTGGAAGAAAATTAAAGGTAATGACTTTAAAGTATATAAATATTAATATTTGACTTAAATTTCTTATTTTAAAACAAGAGAATAAAAACCAAACATTAACATTTATAATAAAAAGCCTTCCCTTTGGAGCAGGGCATGATAACCATAGTAATTTGCTTGCACAATTAGTCCATGAACACTTTATCAAACACAAGGCTAAGGTTAAGCTTGTTGCTATATTTAGCAAGCTAAAAGCCCAAACTAGTGGCCTCAGTAGCACTAACTTTGAAAGGAAAAATATATCTTTGTCTGTATTATCTCCAGAGTATCAGAAGACTATTTTCTGACTACTTTCAGGATATTGGATCCAAAAACAATAATACAGAAACCTAAAAAAACTCAGAAATGTACAACCTAAGACTATCACCTTGCCCCTGCAAACTCTGATGTTTACAACAAGGCCTGTTTTTACTGGTTTCACATGATGTACTATCAGTTATATAAAGCCAATCATAACCTTTAAATACAATTTTAAGCTCTTGAAATTGCCCAAGTCTAACTATAATGAGATCATTCAAATTTTTATACGCCTGTTTGAGCTGTTTATGAGAAGGGTTTTCAACAATACAAAGGAAATCATCTTAATAAACACCTTAGATCCCACCAGTGTAGACATTATCATGTCCAGTTTACCTCAAGACAAATGGACTTAGAAAGATGTCAAGCTATCTTTCATTGAAGAATTAAGAAGCAAAACCAGACTCCAGGCCAGAAAGGTGGAGTTCAATGACATTTTTTAGGGAATATGAACCTGTTACTTATTCTGTGGATTAGTTTTAACATGCAACCCAGGCTCTCCTTGAATCTGGCATCCTGTTTGATTTAGACTGCTGTATAATCATGAGCAAGACATTGCAAACCTATCATGAACTCTTAATATAATGCTTACAATGCTATACTATTTCAGTGACAATAAGTTAATCACCAGCTATCTTAGTTGTTTGAGTGCACAGTTTGATGCTCTCAACAAGAGTGCATAAGAAAACAATAATACTAACTAGAGAAAACACATTCAAACACCAAATCTCACCAAGTTTTTCTTGAAGCTATAAATAAAACAAGCAAGAAAACCAAGTCTAGTAGAACCATCAGTCTCTGTTGCAAATGAAGGAAGAATATTTGCTGGGCCTTCAAATATAGAGAGGAAAAACCTTGAAACTCTAGTGACAATGTAGTAACAGAAGTAAAATTACTGGAGCAGGTAAAATAGAAGGTGTGTGAGAAAGAGGGCTAAGCTAACTAAGTTTGGCTCTCATTCCAGGGGTGCAAACCACAATGATGCAATCCAGTGAAAAACTGAAATACCTGCTCAAATAAGCATCCAGAAGGATAAAGTAGATAGTAGGTGAGGGAAGAAGGAATCAAGTCCCATGAGAAGCATTCCTGAAAGCCGCCAGGGGAGATATTCCAAGGAAGTGGAGGTCTACTGAAAAGGGGACACTTTGGGCTTCTTTGTTGGAAAAGCAGGCTCCAATGAAATCAGAGATGAGTCTGACAAGAAGAACTCATCATAGACTGAAATATAGGGTAGTTAATCATCAGAGATACTGTAAATTCAGAACCTGAACATAAAAATGTGGGATTGTCAAATCCTTGGTCCAAATTTCAAATCACCTTTGCGAGCAACTCAGCTGAGTGAAAAATAAAATAGTTAATAAAATCAAACATTTAATTTGACTTTTTTGATTTATTTAAATTGGCAAATTTCAAATCTCTTGAGAAGATAACTCAACTAACAAAAGACAAAACCCAGCAAACAAATGCGGGATGCATGAATCAGAAGTGCGGGATTCTAATGTACAATGTGAGATTTCCTGTATTTCAAACAAATCATAGACATCATGTAAAACTTAACAAATCTGAAATTGCGGGATTGTCAAATCCAAGAACCAAGTTTCAAATCATAATTGCGGTGAATTTGAAATAAATATAATTTAGGGGCATCTCAAAAAGGATGCTAAAGGATCTAGAGTGGATTTGTGATGATTCTTTTAGGAATCATAGGCATTCTCAAAAATCACCCTATTCCAATTTAGGACGGCTAAAATTTAGATCATAATATTAATAAAATTAACATATATAACAATAAAATTGACTAAAATATACATTCCTCTTCTTGAGTTTAAAATTTTAATAAAAATTTATTATGTCTTCTTTCAATAACAACCAAGTCAATAAGCTGTTCCCTGGCCTTGAAAAAATAATGCAGGGCTACGCAGGGTCTCTTAACAGTGAAGCCTCTGTCTATGGTCACTCCCAACCCGCAGGCCCCTCCACAAGCCCCACCCAGAAGTCTTTTCTTTCTCCTGCAACTTCCAGCATGGCCCTGTTTGCCCACCATGCACAGGCAGCTGCCAACCCAAATCCCTTATCAGCAATGACATCTGGAACCAGCCATTTTAGCCATGGGGTCACCCAGAAAGCCCAGAACCCCAAAACAGCCAATCAGATGGCATTGTCCAGTTCCCAAGATAAACACATCCCTCCCCCAGCCAATCAGCCTGCAAGATGCAGAAAAAAACTAATCATGTTGTAACTGTGCTGTTTTAGCAGAGTTACACGGGGAAAAATATTTAGAAGATAGATAATAATCTTTATTGTGAGATAGTGATAATATAGCTATTGTGAATCAATGGATAGCAGGAACATGATTGGTGATCACACAGCTGGGTGGAAGAGGGGGTGGCTTGATCCTGCTAATGAGTCAAGCGCCAAATGGAGGTATCCACCGTGAAGGATCATCATCTGTTCATGTTGATGGATTTGGTAATCCAACTTGACTTCCTAGTCTGGCTTCAAGTGACCAGATAATTGGATTGCGGGTCACAAACCCGCTTGGTTGGAACCTTGCTGGCGGGTTGAGCCTGCAGTTTTGACACCCCCCGGCTAAAGGTCGGCCTCCTCTGGAGGCAGGTTGTCAGGGAGGTTGTCAGGAGCCCGGGCGTCGTATTGAACCAGTTGTTGTTCGGTGGCAGGCAGGGCAGTTTCTTGTTGTTTCTGTCTTGCTTTTCAGGGTTGTAGGCAGTTGTAATGTAAGTTCTTGTCTTGCTTGCGTTTCCCAAGCCCTTGCACAAGGTAAGTGTTATTGTCGTTTACCTTTAGAATGATTGCTGGCCCTACTTTTTTGGGTTGTAGTTTGCTTTTGTCAACATTCATGACCCAGACTTTGTCCCCAACTTCATGTCTCTGGCGGATGAGAACAAAGGACTTTTGTAAGTGTTCCTTTTCTTTGGCTGCTTGTTTGCTGTTGGCCTCTATTACTTGAGGATCAGAGTGAGGGGGGACTTAACTTGGGATTTCCAGTTTGGGTCCTGTCAATGCTTGAATGATATTAGGCTGTGTGCCGTATACCAGTTCAAATGGGCTTTTCCCTGTGGATCTGTTCACTTGGGTTTGGCACACAAGTAATGCAGTTGATAGCTGCTTATACCAGTCTTCAGGTCTCCCGGCAGTGAGTTTGGCTAGGGCTTGCACGAGGCTACCATTAAGCCACTCTACGCGTCCATTGGCCTGTGGATGGTATGGTGTTGTGATGGTGTGTTTGACCCCATTTTTGGTGAGGTACACGTTGGTGTTTTTGGAGGTCAATTCTTTGCCCCCATTGGTTATCAGGAGTTCTGGCTTTCCTAACCTGCTGATTATTTCCTTGCCAATGAATTTTTAGACGTTGTTACCGGTGTGTGTTTTCACCGCTTGGGCTACTGGCCACTTTGTTGCAAAATCAATGGCTGTAATGATAATTTTTTGTTGTTGTGCTTTCCTGGCATGGGGCCCACAATATCAAGGGCCCATACCTTGAACGGTAGTTAGGTTTGAATGGGGAGTACAGACTTAGGCGGGGGTTTGCTTTTGACAAACTTTTTGCAGACCTCAAACTGTTCTAACACTTCCTAGACATTGCAGTATAGGGTTGGCCACCAGGCTTTATGTTTTAGGAATTTGTATAGATTTTGGCTCTTAGTATGTCTGAGATCCCTGTGGTAGCAAAGAATGGTATTGACTCGTTGATGTGTGGGAATGTAGGGAATGGTTGTGTCATCTGACATTTTTCTGTGAAGAGTCCCGTATACGTCAGCAAAGAGGTGCTCATTCTTGATGACCGTTTCTTTGGTGATATCAGTTGTGCCTGCAGGGAACCCTTTGTCTTTTGTACGTAGCACTAGGAGAGGCCAGTCAGCGTCAAGCCCATTCTCTCCCCTAGAAGCACAGACATACAGACGGGACACGGCGTTTGCCATGGCAAGTTTGGCCCCAGGCTTATATTGGATGAGCATGTTAAACCTTTCTAAGATTTCCATCCACTGCGCTTGGCGGCGTGACTGGTTTGCTTGTGTCTTGAAATAGATGAGCAACTTATGATTGGTTAGTGCTGTGAATTCTTCCTGCCGTTCCAGGTAACAGCAC
The DNA here is from genome assembly GCA_014839935.2 of Entomophthora muscae. Lineage (NCBI taxonomy): Eukaryota > Fungi > Entomophthoromycota > Entomophthoromycetes > Entomophthorales > Entomophthoraceae > Entomophthora > Entomophthora muscae. The sequence continues at coordinate 42,189 of QTSX02006568.1, forward strand.
CATTTGACTAGGCAGTGTACAATGGCCAACAGTTCTTTGTTGTGGATCAGGTATCAACACTTGCCATCTGTCAGTTTGCACGACTCATAGGGTACAGGCAGGAAATCACCATCACTATTCTTAATTTGTAGTACTCCCCAATGGATGCATCAAAAGTGTTGTTTTCCATCTAGTACTCTCTGTCTTGTTTGGGGTATTGTAAGATGGGCGCTGTCGTGAGCTTTTCCTTGAGACATCTAAAACAGAGGTCACATTGGGGGGTCCATACAAACTTGGACTTGGCGCCTGTTATGGCAGACAAGGGGGCGTTCAAGACACCGCAGTTGGGTATGAAGCGTTGTACATAGGCCATCATTCCCAAGAAAGTGCAGAGCTCTAATTTGTCCTTGGGAGGTGGCATTTTTCAGATGGCTTGTATCTTCTGACTGTCAGGTTTGATGCCGTCTTTTGAGACTATGTGTCCCAAGAAGGGTAGTTGCTCTTGGAAGAACTGGCATTTGGAGGGCTTGGCCAACAGTTTGTGCCGTGCCAGGGTTGCAAAGACTTCCTCCAGGTCTTTGTGATGCTGTTCCACCAAGGGGCTGTAGACAGTGATATTGTCCAGGTACACAAGGGCGTGTCTGCCTATGTGTGGCGCAAACACTTTGTTCATGAAGGTTACGAAGGTGGACGGGGCATTGGTCATGCCAAAGTTGAGTACCACATATTTGTAGGAACTGTACTTAGTGCAGAAGGCTGTCTTGGGGATGTCTTCCTCCTTGATGCAAATCTGGTTGTAGCCTGCAGTTAGATCAATCTTGGAGAAGACAGAGGCTCCTTCCAAGGCGTCAAAGAGATCGTCAATTAGTGGTAATGGGTAACAATTCTTAATGGTGACTTTGTTCAAGGCGCGGTAGTCTGTGACCAGGCGTAAGGTACCGTCCTTTTTAGCCACAAAGAATACGGCAGCTCAAAAGGATGACTGTGAGGGGCGGATAAGTCCTTTTTCCAGTGCCTCCTTGAGATAGGCGTGCAGGGTGTCATCCTTGTTTGGGGTCAGCCTGTAAATGGGGCGTGCCTTGGGTACAGCCCCCTGAGTTGGATAGAGTGTTGGATGTGTTTCTCAGGGGGGTAGCCCAGGTAACGCCTCCTTGAAGATTTCTGGGTGCTGGGCCACAATGTCACAATCTTCCGGTGTGGAGGTGTCCTGGTGGTCCTTGAAGTGTATGATTTCATACTGGCAGGAGTCCCACTCAATTGCTTTCAGGTTTTCCTTCTTGTCCAAAGTCTCTGTGATGCGTACAAAGATGTGGTCTTGTAGGAGTTGGTCTACAGAGTCTGGGTAGATTTGGTGGTTGACACCTTCATGCTTGATGGTCAACACTGAGGTCGCCCAGTCCACGTGGGGGTTGTTTTTCTGTAACCAGTCTAGTCCCAGCACAATGTCAAACTTAGGGAAGTCAATGACAGGACCTTGGATGGTGGGGTGGAGGTTCTCAAGCATGACAGAGAAGGGAGCAGTTTCTTTTGTCACAGCAATGTGATGTTCATCAGCCATGACCATATTTTTAATCTGCAAAAGATTAGTAGCCAGCTTGAATTTATCCACAAAGCTGCTGTTGACTAAAGTTTGATCTGCGCCTGAGTCCAGGAGTGCTGAGCCTGTGTAACTGCAAAAGCAAAAAGGGTAAGACATCAATTTATTGGGATGTCTGGCAATGGTGTATAGTACTGGGTCTTCCAAGGGCACTTAGATCATTGGGCATTGGTCCACGTTCTTGGGTTGGTATTCATTTTTGGGCAAGTCAGGAGTTGCGTGGGGAGAGCTTGGCTTGCTTAGTGCTCTCCCCAGGCTTTTCCCTCATCTTGGTTGCCTTGGGTGGCGGTGACACGGAAATGGGTACAATTTGATTGGCTGTTATTTCCATTCCCATTCCCATTCCCATTTGAACCCATGGGCTTGTGGTTGTTGTTGTTGTTGCCTCCAGGAGGTGGTTGAGAAGAACACCCGCTTGGATGGGAGTCCTTGGGTCTTTCTTGTTTCCCAGTCTGTGCCTTGTGTAGAGCGTTGGACGTTTGTTCCGCTTTTCCCGCTTCACGGTACAGGCTTTGCAGGTTGGTAACCTGGTCCAGGTTCACATGTCTCATCACGTGCAACTTGAGAGAGTTGTAGTACATGAGGTGTGTTGCTGGGGTGTCAAAGGCCATATCAGATGGGGCACAGAGACAGAGTTCCTTGTAGGCGCGGGTGAGTTCCTTAACAGTGCCTGTCTGGGTCAGGTTCTTTACTTGGTGTATGATCATGAGTGCTGTATCCTTAAGCACAAATCTTGCCAAGAAGTCCTGTTTGAAGGTGTCCCAGTTCTTGTCAGTGTACTCTTTGTGCCACTTGTCACACCAGGTGCCAGCGTCATGGGTCAGACAAATGGAAATCTCCGCAATCCAAAATTGCTGTGGGCATTCCATCTGAGCCAGCTTGCTTTGGGCGGACTGGATCCATGCAGCAGCATTGTCGTTGTTGGCCCCTGCAAAGGACTCCAAGGCGGCGCTGCAAAGTCTTTGTGCAACATAGGCAGGCATGGTGGTTTTGTCAGCTGGTTGTGGCATTGAGGAAGGCGCCTGAAAAAACCCTTGGGCAGACAGGGCGTTGAAGGCGGGTAGCGGGATCACCATGTTTTGGTAGAGAACAAAGCCATCAGGTATCTTGGTACCAGGAGTATACAGCGTCCAGTTGGGCAGGAGGCCAGACATAATTCTGTTGAGGACTTGTTGGCCGCGGCGTATGCGGGCAACAAGCGGAATTTTTCAAGATAAGGTAGGATGGAGAACCTACCTGTGCTACCAATGTTGTAACTGTGCTGTTTTAGCAGAGTTACACGGGGAAAATATTTAGAAGATAGATAATAATATTTATTATGAGATAGTGATTATATAGCTATTGTGAATCAATGGATAGCAGGAACATGATTGGTGATCACATGGCTGGATGGAAGAGGGGGTGGCTTAATCCTGCTAATGAGTCAAGCGCCAAATTGAGGTATCCACCATGAAGGATCATCATCCATTCATGTTGATGGATTTGGTAATCTAAGTTGATTTCCTAGTCTGGCTTCAAGTGACCGGGTAATTGGATTGCGGGTCACAAACCCACTTGGTTGGAACCTTGCTGGCGGGTCAAGCCTGCGGTTTTGAAAATCACTCCAGAGATTGTACTCAAAATGGTTGAAAAGCAAGGAAAGCTTATGTCCCTCAGGGAAATTGCAGCCGCAATGGGGTTTGCAAAGTCCACTGTGACTGCAACACTGCAAACCCACACCAACTGTGGCCCCCCTACCAAGAAGACCCTGACTGGTGCCTGTAATTCAACCAAAGGTGACACAGCCTATCTTCTTATGATGGCCATTATGGAACGTGACCCGTGGATGCCCCTGGTCCAGGTACGTCTCCAGTTGGGACTCCATGTCATCTTCACCAACAAAAGAACCATGAATTTGTGGATGCACGGAGTTGGGGTTGCTGTTAGAATCTTGTCCAATCAAGTTCTCAGTGGCCCCATTTTGGTGGACACTGACCCCTACAATTCAACTATTATTAATTTTATCAAAGGGAGGGCAATGAGGGCCTGTAATGACATAATCTTTTTGTTGTATGCTAAGATATCTGCAAGTATCCAAGACTTTGGAGAGAAGCGTATCCAGTCTGACGTGTACAAGCACGGCCCAATATTATATTGGTTTGTTGGGGTTTTATTGGCAGTTTCCCCATTGAGCGTCAATTATTACTCGGCAATATTGAACACCGCAGATGGGTATGCCTACCAGACAAAGCTCAAGGCCATACTGGAGGAGTGGGCCACACAAAACACCATGCACACAGTTGTACTGAGTGCAGAGATGGAGCAGCAGGAATGGGCAACCCAAGAAATCAGGGCTGCGGGGCATACCTGCTGGTCCTACCCCATCAACTACGCCAACATGCATCCTGCAGATGTATGTCTCTACAATTTTGGTTCTGCCCTCAGGCGCTTAAAGCCTGTCACCTACAACAAACTAGGCACCCAAATCAATAAGGGGTATTCACTTTTCCCTTCTGTGTACGTCCAGGACTTATTTGATCTCATCATCTTCTATGCAAGTGATAGTGATAAGTCCAGAAAGGACCCCTGTCTCCCCCCATGCCACTCCATCTGTTTTGTTAAGCCAGTATATGTGACAGAAGAAGAATTCAAGAAATTGAAGCAATCAGCTCTTGCTGCCACTTCCCAGTCAACAAACCCTGCCTCCCCAACCCCCCATCAAGCCACCTGCCTTCCAACCCTGACTCCCAAACCACCACCCATTCCCTCCCTACTATCTCTGATGCCGCCTCTTTCACAGGCGCAGATGAAGGCAATGTTCATTCTGCCCATTCCCTCCCTTTCCCGTCCTTTGATTAGTAAATAAATCTTTTCTTTGTGACAACTTATTAAAATTGATATCTCTCTTTCAATTCATAATTAATAATATTTTCTTTTTACATTATCAACATTTCCCATAATTAATACAATGTTGTACATTTTACAAATGGCTTAAAATTATGAGCATACATATTTTTCATCATCATTAATAAATTAAAGACAATAAACGTAAGTATTGCATTAAAATATTGCAATTAGATGTCAACTCTTGATATTTTGATATTATGTGCATAATTCAATGCATTTTGTTTTATAAAATTCATTGTAAACTTGGCCCTTTCCATTATAATTTAATGAAATGGGCTGTGTTTATATTAGGGCCATTAACACTTAGTACAAATATTGAAAATCAGTGCCTTTTACAGCCTGTATATTTACCTATTGGTAACAACTCTGTAAACTTTTCAGTCGGATTTTGCGAGGTAATAATGTAATGAGTTAACAAATTAATGTTTATTGTCATTAATAGGCTGATTTTCTTTACTGTGGTGATTGTGAATTTTCTGATATTTATGCACTAGTATCCAATTGTTTGGCTTCACATCTAATTGCACAGGCAATAGGAAAACAAGCCGCCACCCTGACCACATCCAGTCTTGGGGTGGCGGCTTGTTTTCCTATTGCCTGTGCAATTAGATGTGAAGCCAACCAATTGGATACTAGTGCATAAATATCAGAAAATGCACAATCACCACAGCAAAGAAAATCAGCCAATTAATGACAATAAACAGTATTCTATTAACACATTTCATTATTATTACCTTGCAAAATCCAACTAAAAAGTTTATAGAATTATTACCAATAGGTAAATATACAGGCTGTAAAATGCACTATGTATCAATATTTGTACTAAGTGTTAATGGCTCTCTAATATAAACACAGTCAATTTATTTTAAATTGTAATGAAAAAGGCCTGTTTAAAATGGATTTTATTAAACAAAACGCATTGAGTTATGCACATAAAATCAAAATATCAAGAGTTGACGTCTAATTACAAAATTTTAATGCAATATTTATGTTTATTGTCTTTAATTTATTAATGATAATGAAAAATATGTATGTGTTGAAGATAGTACAGTAGTTTAAAAGCTATGACAACAAGCAAAAATTCTTCAGATTTAAACAAAATGATTTCAGATTTAAACAAAATCCAACTCTCAGGTTAAAATATACACTCTGTTAATAGGGTTTATTGGCGTTAATAGGCAAAATGGGTCAACACAGCAACAAAAGGCTCACATGCAAAGCAAAACCATTCAAAATATAATCCAAAATACATTAATTCACAAACAAAATGGTGTGAGTTGACTTTTGGTGTACATATGTTTACTATGTGAATTGGTGACAAAATACACCCAAGCAAGGTGTGTCAAAACTCAATCCAAAAACAAAACACAATAGCAACTCACAATGTAAACAAAATCACTCACACAATGTGTGCAATGGATTGTAATCATGATTGATACCAAGGTATCTAAAATAAGACACAAGATCTGAAACATAAATTTTAAAAATATTGTGTTGGGTGTTTGCATTTGGCAGTAAAATCTAAGAAAATGGGTGGATTTTTTTGAGTATTCTAAAATGGGCGTTGTAAAACCAAAAACAACTAAATAAGAAATAAAAAATCTATAATTGGGATATTGGGTGGGAAAAAATATTAAGTGAATATCCATAAACAGATAAAAGCAAAAATTAAAAATAGGGAGTAACTTAATTATGTTTTATTTAATATTTTATTAAATTTTAAAATGGAAAGAACACAACAACAGAAAACCATTGCACCTGTTGTGCGCCGCAGTTGCGGTTGCCCCCGCGGGTCAAAGAATAGACTTAGTACAACACAAGTGCCTACTCAGGAGGAAGGCAGGAGAGGAGAGTTCCATAGTGACACTGCACTGACACAGCCGGTTCAAGGAGCACACACTGCTAGGGTGCAGAGCTTAAACCCTTGGGTCCCAAAGCTGACCCAGAAGCCAACCAAGGTCACCACTACCAAAATGGTTAGAAAGAAGGAGGTAGAACTTACTTTTTATGTGTTTGACGTTGTGTACCGGCAAGAGTCAGTCCCGTCAGCCATGCTGGAGCAGGTGAAGCCTGTACTTGATACTAGCTACAAGCCCTACGTCAGTGATGGCAATCAGGAGGATGAAAAGGAGCCCCAGTTCTACCAAACCAATGAGGGACAGCTGGTGTTAAAAAAGGTTGCAGCCTTCTATACCAAGGTACCTATGCCCTGTGTTGTGCCCAATCCCAATGGGTTGACCCCTACTGCCAAAAAGCCCACCCAGAAGCGCATCCCTGACATCAAACACATCATCCTGCTTAAGCTAATGCGGGAATTGGGTGACTACAAGGCAGCTGCAGCCATTGTTGGAGTGGATCCCAAATATGCCAGCAAGACCTTCCATAAATTCATTAATACTGGTTGTGTCCTTGCCGCGGAGAAAACATTGCGCGTGTCAACCATGCTCACCAAGGAGCACAAATGGGCAATCCACCAGTGGATCACCCGGGACTGCCATCTTGAACTGGCAAATATACAGGCCATGGTCAAGTCCGCTTTTGAGATTGAGGCCTCAATTTCCTTTTACTATCATCTGGTGAAGGGAATGTGATTTTCTTGGAAAAAGCTCAGGGTATCCCCCTATAATCAGAACAGCCCAGCCAATATCGAGACCCAGAAAAACTACGCAGAGGCGTACACTGCCCTCAAAGCCAAGGGGATGGTGAAATTCTATTATATCAACAAATCAGCATTTGCCTTGTTGATGCACAATGAGTATGGGTATGTCCCCATAGGCTCCAATGATGGGATGGCTTGGCGTGCTGCAGTCTGCGCCACAGCCTATTCAATGGTGGCTCTCCTCAGTCCAAAGGGGGTTGGGCTCTACCAAATGATACTAGGCTCCCACAATAGCTGGACCTTCCTATCATTTCTCCAATTGGTCCAGGAGCACCTGAGGCGCACGAGCCCGGGCTTCACCAATGTGATTGTGTTGGACAACGTTGGTCTCCACAAGGTAGCAGATATTCTTGAAGAATTTCCATCAATTGACACCAGCATTGCAGTGGGCCCCCAGCAATTGGCCACAGCAAACATGCGCCTTCTCTTCCTCCCCGCCTATTCACCCTTCCTAAATCCCACTGAGGAAGTCTTTGGGTGGCTCAAGCGAGTTGTCAAGTGAGGAACCCCAACTGGGACTGAGGACCTGTTTGATTTGCTGCAGGCCGGGATTCACACCCTCCCAGCTGAGACCGTGGCCGAATTCTATGGCCACGCTGATTTGTTCATCCCTGCGTGCCTAGCCAAACAGCCAATCAATTAAAGGCTTAGTGTGTCCAACTTTTTTATATTCTCTAATTTATTATTCAATATTTATTAATTATCATTTTATATTTAGATGTTTCCACGCCCGCAAACATTCAGAAGATCCATCAATAGATGTAAGTAATTTATTTATTTTATTGTATATTATTTTATTATGCCATCTGAGGTAATCCCAAATGCTCAGTACTGGATTACGCAAAAATATTTAAATCACTTTGGTCAAATAAATGTAAAAATAATTTTAAAAAAATTAAACGTAAAATGTACAAGTTAGAATTTATTTTTTTAATGTATAATTTTATACTTTTATGAAACCCATTTCCACAATATATTTTGCAAATCTTGTTTGCTAAAATATTATTTAAAAAATTAATTATAATGAAAATATTGTAGAGTATAAAGATGTTTATTAGAAGAGAGAATTTATTACAAACACCTGTAGTGAGTTTGGCGGTATGTACTCACCCCACAATGGAGGTGGCGCACAACCTCCACCGCCACACCATGGACAGTGGATACACCCGTATTGAAATACTCCCTCCTGCTGGTGAAAGGCAGTGGGGTCAGGTGGGAGTGAAGCAGCAGCTTTTCAGGCAGGGCTGCAAACCCAAAGATGCCTGCCAGGACCAGGGCGTCCTGGATCACATGATCAACTGAGTTGTATCCAGGGGGGACCTTCTTCCTGTCAAGTGCAAGCTGGGCCTTGTCAATCCCCAGAAGGACCCTGTCCAGGTCCTCAACAGACGCGCCCATCCCAAAGAAGAATAAGAACCCCAGGTAAACAACCAGATGAAGCCTTTGCCCTGCAAAGGCTTCTGTGAACTCACACAATTTATTATAGACCACACTGATCTTCTGGTTATGCCTGGTCTTTGCAAAGGTAAGATCTATTGTCAAGGGGAGCCCTGTCTCATCTGCACTCCAGGCTAGCCCAAAGTCCACCAGAAGGATCTTGGTCTTCTTTACGGCTGTTGCATCTGCAACAGCCAATTTGCCCACCACGCGCCCAAAGTTCTCCAATAGGTAAGATATTGTGTGCTCCACCAGGAAGCAGAAGCAAGCAGCCACATGAGCCTGGACCATCTCTGGTACATTCTTGAATGGGAGCGTCATCAGGACGTCCCAAACAAGCTCAATGAAGTTTACACAGTAAACTCCACTGAGGGATACTGGGTCCAGGCGGACCAGTTGGGCATCCTTGTAGGCAGTAACTGCCCACTCAGATGCCCCCTCAGAATGCGTCAGCCCAGCTAGCTTGTACCTTGTCATTGGAAAGGACCCGTGAATTCTGTCTTCAAGCTCCTGCACAACAGGGGGGACAGATACAATTTCTTGGCCACGTGAGTGGCATAATTAGCATAAAAGGTGGCCGGGACAAAAGGGACCAGGACCCAGCGGAGTTCACCATCTACGTTTTCTAAGAAAAAAAGGTAAGTATTTTGAAAATTTATTAATTTTATTTTTTAGGTTAACTTCTTGTGTTTCTTCTTTGCCAGAGGCTTCAGCCAGCTTGGCCATTCTTGGCGCAATCAATTGTGCTGGCAATTTGGTGTCCTCTGCCCTGGCGCGCTTTGCTGGCTTGAGATGTGCATACATCTCCGGGTCATCAACCCAGACAGACGGCGCAGAAAGATTGTAAGCCTTAAACTGGAGCCCCTTGACCACTGTTTTCTGAATATTAAGTAAGCGCTCAATTGTTATTTCTGATGTGTCAGGCATTTTGGTCATTAATGCCTTGGATGTCATCCTGTCAAGTTTCTTGCCTTCAAGGACGGCAGACTTCACCTTTGCTTTGACCTTGCGGTCAATGTCTTTGATTTTGGCAATTGCCAAGTTGAGGTCCTTTAGAAGCTTTTTGAGTTCTCTCATTTGATTTTTTTACTAACCTTTTCATATGTTTTTATAGCTTTTGCCCCAATAAATTCTGTATTATTTTGATACTGTTGCCTCTTTGATTATTCCTTTTTGTTTTCCCATCTACTAAATTATCCCATCTTTATACCCATTGTGCATATGTTTTACGCTCATCTCAATATGTGTATTGTTTGCTTTGTGTTGGCATTGTTTCCTTGATTACCATATTATTTTTGGCGCTTTACATAGCCCCTTGTGAAAATATTAACAACAATTTGGTGATCAGCTAAATTTGAATTAGAAAATTATAGTGTTAACTGTTTTTAGATAAAGTTGTTACTTGTAAATTCACTGCCCCCTTTGGCCCTGGATAGAAATGTGTTCCCCTGTTGTACAAAGAAATCCACTCACAGTCCAGCTAAACCACTCAACTTGTTAAAAGATTTACCCCACACTGTAGACAAAAGATTTGTATTGGCATACCCTGCAAATTCTACAGCTCCCACCGTTCCTTCCTTGGAAGAAACCCTGGTAAATTTGGACTTTTTGCTGGCCTGGTGTTGACCATTATTGAAAACTATCAGATCCAGCCAATTGGCTCCTGCCACATTGGCATCCAAAAGCTCAAGTGAATTTCAAGTGCTTGACAACTACTCTAGCCAATCAGGGAGCACCGCGGAAATTAAGTTGAAACCCTCCAGTTTTCCTAACCCTGATCTAAAAATTTTGTCCCCACCCAATCAGACTTGAATCCTGAAATCATGTGACCTTCCCCTGCAGCACACCCTCCTTTTACACAGCAAGGGGACTTTCAGTCCCTTGCTTGTCTATTCTTAAATTTATTAAACTTTGGAATTTTTGCTGCAATTTTGACTTTTGGTGGGGCCCTTGAAAATTTGTTTTGGCTCCCTATAGTTTGAAGATTAAAGTGTTAGAATTTTTGTTGAAGTTTACCTTGTGTGTACCCGCTTCAAACCCAGCATCCTCCCTAGGCTCTCTAAAAGAAGCTTGGATGTATAGTCTTTGCTTCTCCCGCTTTTGCTTTTGAAAGACAACTTTGAACCTTAAAACTTTAATTGATTTTCAATATAAAGACTTACTTTCAATTGAATTTTCTTTGAATTTTCTTGATTTTGAACCTGACTTTACTTATATTCAATTTAAAGTCACCTGAGGCTACCGCCAAGCCTTCCATGTGCCCTCCTGGCTTCATTTTTCCTGCTTTTGCTTGTAGGTCCCCCTTGGTGCTATAAAATTATTAGTTCCTACCCACAAAATCTTGCCTCCCTATCTGAAATTTTACGGAGAACGCAGCCCTGCTACTCCCAGTTCTCAAATTTGTGGTGTTTTCTGTGGTCCCCTTTCTCTTGCTTCTATGGTCAACTTTACCAGAGTTGTGGACCAAGATTTCCTCTTCTGCTTGTCTTGTGGGCAATGATCTGTCTTGCCTTCTGGATCTCCCTAGTGGTCTCCTGTTCTCTGGGGAGGCAGTAGTAAAGAGTTTGACTTGTGACAACCTGGATCTGGAGCCCGCCAGTGTCACTCAGCCTGCTTCTGCGGTTAAGGAGAGAACAGCGTCACCCATGCCCAGTCCTGAGAAGCGCGACCCAGTGCCCCTTCAGGCCCCCATGGCGTCCCCCCTTGCTTCCTCTTGTACACCCTGGTTACTCACTGGCCTGGCATTAATGGGACTGAACACCTACTTCCCTCAACTATCCCCTGTGTTGTCCTTGTGGTCCCCCCTTTGAGCGGCCGTCCCAGTTCTCCACTGGGCAGTATCCTGGTGGTATATTGCACCAGGATGGGAGCCAAACTCAGTTAGTTTAGCCCCCCAAAATTTACATAATAGACAAGCAAGGGACTGAAATTCCCCTTGCTGTGTAAAAGAAGGGTGTGCTGCAGGGGAAGATCACATGATTTCAGGATTCAAGTCTGATTGGGTGGGGACAAAAATTTTAGATCAAGGTTGGGAAAACTGGAGGGTTTCAACTTAATTTCTGCGGTGCTCCCTGATTGGCTAGAGGAGTTGTCAAGCACTTGAAATTCACTTGAGCTTTTGGATGCCAATGTGGCAGGAGCCAATTGGCTGGATCTGATAGTTTTCAATAATGGTCAACACCAGGCCAGCAAGAAGTCCAAATTTACCAGGGTTTCTTCCAAGGAAGGAACAGTGGGAGCTGTAGAATTTGCAGGGTATGCCAATAAAAATCTTTCATCTACAGTGTGGGGTAAATCTTTTAACAAGTTGAGTGGTTTAGCTGGACTGTGAGTGGATTTCTTTGTACAACGGGGGAACACATTTTTATCCAGGGCCAAAGAGGGCAGTGAATTTACATTACTGATCCAAATTCAAAACCTAAATGATAAACTTTAAGCCAATCAGGAGCCAAGTGATAAAGTGATTTTTGTCACATAAAGGGTCATTCAATAATTCTTTGGTGCATGTGCACTAATTAATATGATTGGCTGGATCTTTTGCCATTGTGCGCCATTGCTGCTGTGGTAAGTTGTTGGTGGACTAGTGCCCAATCAGCTGCTGGGTTAGCACTAGTCCATCAACAACTTGCCACAGCAGCAATGGCGTACAATGGCAAAACATCCAGCCAATCATACTAATTAGCGCACATGCACCAAAGAATTATTGAATGACCCTTTATGTCACAAAAATCACTTTATCACTTGGCTCCTGATTGGCTTAAAGTTTATCATTAAGGTTTTGAATTTGGATCAGTAACAACTTTATCTAAAAACGGTTAACACTATAATTTTCTAATTCAAATTTAGCTGATCACCAAATCATTGTTAATATTTTCACAAGGGGTGTGTTTAAGTGCTAAAAATAACTGTGTTCTGGATCTAGATACACATCATAGTAAATGTATGATTTTATAGAAATAAACTGAACATAAAGAATAAAAATAACTATAAACAAAGAGAAAATGAACATTTGAAATTCAAAATAAAGATAATATAAATAGAAAATGTTTGGCAATAGGGGGGTTTATTGGGGGCGGGGAAGAGTGATGTCTAGTAGGCAGAATAGCGTGGGAAGAAAGACGTAGAGACGGTGCTGGCAAGGGGTCTGGGATTGGGTGAGTTGGGCTTGCGGGTGAGGGGTGTTGGTGGTGGGTGTGGAGGCAGGAGGATTTTGTGTGATGGCTGCCATATACCACTCATTGTACTCCTCATCAGTCATTGGCTGGATGGGCTGGTAGGTGGCTGTGGCACAGGGTGGGAGGCGCTTATCCTTGCGTGATTGGTTGCCCATGTTCACATGGAAAACCATTTGAGCAAAAAAGTCAGCCACCATTTGGTGACCAAAGAGAAAATTGTGATCAAGGACCCCAAGATAGAGGTTGTTGAAAGCCTGAGAGCGGTGCTCCCATAGTGTATCTCCAATGTTGAAGAAGACAACATCAGCCAAATGGACGTCTGCATGGCAGGCAGGGTAGACTGAGGCCTGGTGCCCGTGTTCCTGGATGGCCTCAAGGGCGGTGAAGCTTCCCTCCATCTGGTGGCTCAAGAAAACCCGGTATTTGGAATTTGAGCCATCCCAGGAGTCAAGCAATCCACCAAGGATGTGGCCGTATGAGTACCCATCAATGAAATCAGGGGTTGTCCAATAGTAGACAAAACCCTTGGCTGAAACAGCCAGAAATGCACCAATGAAAGTCCCCTTATTGACCTTCTTCCTTCCATTCTTGGTGGCAGCTTTTCCTTGCTCACCAAAATTGTCAAATGAAATTGATAACTTGTAGTACAAGACAAACATGATATCATCTATTAGACTTGTCAATCATCTGACCAGGGTTGATTTGATTAAGGTGTCATATGGGGAATCCTCAGCGCCATCCCATTGGTTGCCAGCAAAATTGGTAAGAACCCGTATGGAAGCCACCTTTCCATGCATCCAGAGCTGCACCATGCACTCAGACACCCAAATGCCATGGTGTGTAAGTTGCTTCCAGACCTGGGTCAAGGGAAGCTTGGGGTCCCGCTGGAGGAGGTCAAGCATTATTGGGTAGGCCTCAGTTATCTGGGACTCCGTGGCCTTCTTTGGCTTCTTGGCCGTCCCAATCAGATTTCCCTTATTCATTAGGTTGTTGAATTCCCACATTATGGTGGTTCAGGTAAATTGCAACTGGGCGGCAATCTGGTCCCATGACAGACCCTGTAGGTTTAATGCCACAATTTCCTGAAGAATTTGGGCAGTGATTATTCTGTGTTTGGGGCGCTGGGCGGCGGGAGCTGAAGCCTGATTGGCTGAGGGGGGGCAGGTTGGGCGGTGGCAGGAAGTTGTTCTGAATTGAGGTTGCCATTCTGATTGGCGGGTTGGTTAGCAGCTTGTGCAGGGTTGGGTGTGGGAGCAAGGGCAGAGCTAGACGCTAAGTGACCCTCGAACAAGTCAAAGCCATATGGGTTGGGGGACAGTAACAGGTCAGCTTCCTCGTTACCTGCCTCAAAGGCTTGGGTGTAAATGGGTGCATCCACGTTCTGAGCCTTGCCTCCATTGAAGCTGGCTTGGCTGCTGCTGGCTTAGCTGCTGGCGCAGTTGAAGATATTGCTTGTAAAAACCATTGTAAAAAACCTAGGATAAAATCACTAAAAGTAGAAATTTTAAAATTTAATGAATTATTTTTATTGTAATCTTGAGTCCATATTTGGAAGATTCTCAAAACCTTTTCATACAAATCTGAAGCCATGAAAAGGGATAAAATGCCTCTGATCCTAAATTGGATAGCTTTTGATTGGCTGTTAAATTGATAGTTTTCTATTTTAGGCTGCTCATACTACACATCTTGTGTGAGTTCATTTTTTTTGTGCTTGTGTAATCTTGCTTCTAGATTGCTCAAGTTTTGTTTCACTTTAGTCCTTCTGTTGGTGCCTCATATGAATCATGATTGGATTATAATATACTCCGAGACAGCATCCATTCATTTTACTTGTTGCATAAGTTCATTTTGTTTGTGGTTTGAACTACACCGCTTGATGTTTGATATAATTTTGTATGATGGGTTAGTGAATTTTTTTTTGGTTTGACAGTTCATTTATTAACCAAGGATATTAAAATTAATTGAATCCTGAATCTTGCGCGACTTGGATTTTGTTTAAATCTGAAATCATTTTGTTTAAATCTGAAGAATTTTTGCTTGTTGCCATAGCTTTTAAAACTACTGTACTATAAAAACCAGTTTTTTGATGTAATTCAAATAAAATGTCAACAATCTATAACTTGATCAACAAATTAGAAGTACACCTGAAAAAGGTTGTTGAAATAGAAAAAAATCAGGGAAATAGTGACAGGAAAGCTGGGTAACAAGGGCCAGCCACTAATCCAGTCAAAAGAAGATGCTCTGGATAAATTGGGAAATATTATAGATGAAAAGAACAAAGAAGCATTACTTAATCTACAGGGAACAATTTTATCAAGTCTGAAGTTCAACAACGCGGCCTACAATTTGTGGGAGTTCTGGCAGGGGGCCAAATAAAACAATAAGATCAAACTAATTGAAGGAACAGAAATTCAAAAGGAAATTAACACCAATGAAGATGAAAACAATCAAATGGAAACAGATGAAAATGAAGTACAATCAAGAAGCAGAAGCGCTTCAAGAAATGCAAAAGCTTTATCAAATGAAAACCAAGAAGAAACACAAGTTGTAAGAAAGATAAGAAAAATTCAGCCTAGAAAAATTAATGAAGAGCATCCAACACTCATGAAGTTTGCCAAAGTGGCACCTGTGGCTGAGGGGGCCACAGGGGAAACAATCAGTAAGTTTTTTATGTTTAACTTATATTTATTTTAGTCATCACCAGGGATGGGGATGAGGTTGCGGAAGTGGCAGCTTTTACGCCGAGTTGGTTTTATGGGGGCTACCAGTCACTGGTGCCCCCTATAAAACAAATAAATAAAAAACAAATAAATAAAATAGTTCAACAGAATATGAATACTTTTTTTAATAGTGAAGCTCAAGATAGGGAATATTCACCACCCACGGGGTGCTTGCCATGGATAAGGGAAGCATATGAACTAGGATCAAATATCAAAATCAAAGAAATGAATAAAATTTGTGGGGATATCAAACTGAACTTTGATGAATACATATACAAAAGCATTCAAAGATTTACCTTCACAAACATCAACAAATATGAAAAGAATTTAATAAAAACCAACTTTCAAATAGGAAATGAATATTTGAAATCTGCAATTTTTAATGAAGTTTTTAAGGCACTGTCAAATAAAGTCAGGGATGCAGTCCTTGTGAATAATTTTAAACCTTTATTAATATTGTTTGCCAAGGCCTGGGGGGCTGATTCAAGTCAGGCGCCCCCAGAACCCTCTTCAAGTTCAATCAAACATCCTATATTAATAGTTTAGTTCAAACTTTCAAAAAATTATGCATGTTCTTGGAAAAGTATACCTCACAAAGAATTCATGTTGCGGTATACCTGGGAATCCTCCTACACTGCATATTAAAAACCAACGTCAAAAAGTTAGAGGTGTACCTATTCACATGGATATTTGCCGTGTAGCCCTTGACTGCCAGAAGACACCACAGGGATACAGGACAGTTGAGCACATCCTGTATGACTAATTTGCATTGGCAACGCTATACAGGTACTATGTGCCCCCCCAAAAAACCTACTAGTCAATTCACTCACCCACCTGCCTTTTGTCAAACAATCAGCAACCACCAGGGTACAGGGCGCTACCCCTCTAGCAATCACATCCAGAGTTGTCCACCACGTACAGAAGAGTACATGGATCCAATTAGATGCATTAGCTGAAAATTTAATTTTGGGGTATAATTCCCCAGAATAATCACATTCCCTTTGCAGTTAGCATCCCCAATAAATATTTTCCCCTTGCAAATTAATTTTTTTACTTTTTATATTTAAATACTAAATTTTTTAATATTTAAATATGTAATATTAAAATTTTACTATAAAATTTTTAATATTACATATTTAAATATTAAAAAAATTTAGTATCTAAAAGTTATTATTAAAATTTTAATAATACATATTACAATATTAAAATTTTTAATATCAAATATTTTGATATTGAATAAATCACAATTTAATAAAATTGTTATATTTCAATTATTTAAACTTTAATATTTAACTTTTAAGATTTATAATTATAATTTTACTTTTAATATTTTAATTTTTATTTTAAATTTTAGTATGTAAATTATTTTATTAATATATCTAAATATATTAAAAGACGTTAGTTAAAGTTGCAACCACATCAAATATTAAAAATAAATTTAAAAATGTTTTTATTTATTAGCTTGTCAAGTACGGGTTTATTTATCACATAGATAAACATCAAGAATTGAATTTATCCACATCATGCGGCCTGCTCCACTATTGTTCTAAAAAATGATTGTTTAGAACTCAAATTACCTTTCCCTTGTAATGTGATTTGATAAACATATTTGATATACTTGACCCGTGTCCTAAGTACTAATTAGTAAGCAATACATGAAAATCATTGGCGGTTGTGTTGTGTGGATATAGTGGCACTGAAATAACAAGGATCAGATGATGACATCCAAGGTCTGATTTGTGGCTTAAAAAAGCCAAAGTACCATCAACAATTCACAATTATTTAAATAAACTAATTTATTTCTATCTTTTTTTAATTTATTCATTTGTTAGCGCAAAAGCCAATAATAATATTCAGTGTATTATAATAAAAATATTTGTCCTCATACCTAGTATAATTAATTTTACTCACCTTTTCTATGTATTCTTATATGTCTATAATACATTCAAACGTCACATTATTATATATAAATAATAATTATTGAGTCCTAATAAAAACAAACTAAATAAAATTAAAACTAAATAAAACCCAGAGCGCCCATTTATCTGATTGGCTCGGAGGCCAGGGCTTTTGGGAGGAAGGATTCCAAGTGCTCATAGAAAGCCGCCACCACATTGGGTGGCATTGCAAATTGGCTGATCTTGAGAATGTTGAAGAGATCATCAGTGTCCTGAGGGAGGCCTTGTTTCACCTTATTCTTGATCCAACCAAACACCTCCTCAATTGGATTCAGAAACAGAGAATAAGGCGGAAGGAAGAGGAGTCTCATTGAGCAGTCTGCAAGGCGGTGGCTGGCAGAATGGCTGTTTTTGTTGATGGGGGGAATTCAGACACAAACAGATCCACTTTGTGGAGCCTGGCATTATCAAGCACAACAATGTTGGTTGTGCCGCTGTAATTTATCCAAAGGTACTCCTTGACAGCTCGGAGAAAATTGAGAAAGGTCCTGCTGTTATGGGAGCCTTTAATCATCTGATACTGGTCCAACCCGCAAGGACCAAGAAGCGCAACCATGGAATAGGTCTGGGAACAGACAGCTGCATGATGGGCTATACCGTCCTTGGACCCCTTCTCAACTCACCCATGTCTAGACCTGAGTGAGGAGGAAAACAACAATTTGTAGATATAGAAGAACTGGACATTCCCAGTCTTCTTTAGTGCCATATATGTCTTGGCATAAATGTGTCAATCCTTGATGGTCTTTTCACTGTTCCTATTGTACGGAGAAACTCCGAGCACCTTCCAAGAGAAGCCCAAATCAACCATTGTTTTGTAAACAAGGGTTTTAGAAACAGAAAGCCCAAACTCTGTGGCAAGCATTGATTGGACAGCAAGTGTGTCCAGGTGGTAATCCTTGGCTACCCACTGCTTGATTGCATTAATATGAACAGGCTGAAGGAGTTTGGTCTGCCGCTTAGCCTTGGTGGATTTGGCAATTTTCCCAGTGTTGCTATACTTGGTGTTGATGTCGACAATGTATCTGGCTATGACACCAAATCAGGAAGCAATATCCCAAACTTCCATTCCCCTGTTCAAGAAGTTGAGGAGAGCTTCACACTCACTATCCGTCAACTGACGCTGGCCCTTGGCAGGTACCACAGCATCCTGGCTACCAGGCTCAACACAGGGGACAGGGACCTTCATGTAGAAGGTGGGATCACGCTTGCTTGCAGTGGCGCCGTAAATTGTTGAATACACAATAGGCGCAGATGGTTCCTCAGTTGTGGCCAATGGCTGATAGGAGGTGTCAAAGATGCGGGGGCAGGAAGTAGCAACTCTTGGGTCAAGAGTGTGGGGCCAGGTGACAACTGGGTATACAGTGGAGGTGTAAGTAACCTCAGTGTTCCCGGTGACTCTGAGGTAGGAGACTTTTGTGGCAGGCGTTGAGAGTGGCTTCTGTCTGGGATTCAGGCCGGTTGATTGGTCTTGGATGCAGGAGGTGGTTGGCTAGCGCTTACACCTTGGGAGGCCTGTGTATTGGCATGACTCCCCTTGAGTTGGGTTCTGGGTCTGTTCTTGGACCCTCTGGGATGCCCTTGTGGACGGGCTGCTCCGCGGGCTGGTGCAGGAGCTGGTTGGGAATGCAATTGACAGTCCATAAAAATATATATTTTAGATTAAATATATATTTATTTGGATTTATTAGTTTATTTGTGAGTAGTTATTTTCTCTTGAGTTAGCCTTGAACAGTAATAGAATTTCTATATCCATGATTTGAAGTGAAAAATATTGTATACTTTCTGGGTTTGGATGATTTTAAAGTTTAATAACTTTTTATAACTAATTATAGTTATTGAGATTGAATTTTTAGTTTGATTTTAGTTATGGTGGAGCTTCTTTGTTTGGGTTAGTGTTTCCTAGTGTGCTTAGTGTACATTAAATTTGGATTCCAACTTGCAATTAATATCTGAGTTTACTAGTGGCATTCAAAGGTGATTTGAAATTTGGTTCATGAATTTGACAATCCCGCAATTCCAAAAAACATAGTAAACTTAATGAAAATGGTTGATGGATTTGAACGCTTCAAAATTGATTCCAGTTAATTTATTTTGTCCATTGGAAATATGCAGTTTGACTTGAACTTTGCAAAGTGTCTATGAGCTCCTGAATTTTCAAATATTCAAATAAATACTCAAAAAAATTTAATTAAAAAGGCCATCCCACAAAAGTGATTTAAAATTTGGACCAAGGATTTGACAATCCCGCATTTTTATGTTCAGGTTCTGAATTTACAGTAAGATTCACAACCAAATTTTTTCTAGAACAAATGAAACCCTTTGCTTTTCCAAGAAGGTTGTCCATGATGAAAAAATTGCTGATAACTATTCTTCAAAAAATTCAAGGAGGAGAAAGATTAACCCAGAGGGCTGGAGAGATGGATCAGAGAAGAAGCAGGACAAAGAAGAATTGTTTATACCAAAGATTTGAGAAGAGAGATCATCATTTTTGGGGGTTCTCAAAATTCTGAGTAGAAAAGTTCCAATGAGAGACTTAAATCAAGAAGGAACAGGGAAAAAATCCAGAAGTGTCTGATACCAAGAGTACTGTGCTGCCCCTTCAGGTGAAGGAGAGGCAGGAGTAGGTACAGGTATGACTCACAAGATGATTGGACTAACTTTACCAGGTAGGAGAGGGCCTTCCTAGCCACAGCCCAGGGTCCAACTGCTGGCAAAGAAGAACCAATAAACCCAGTGAGTATCAGGTATAGCACTCCCAGGAATTGACTATTCTGAACAGTGGCATAAGAAGTGGGGGTTGAGACAGACAGTTTGGGTGTCAAGGGTGGTTTCATAGGGATCAGGTAGGCGGAAGGATTTTTGTATTTCCTGTTGAATATCAAAGGGTATATTGTAATTTCCTTGCTGTCACACACAATTTGGTAAAGATCTTTGGGAGCGTCTGGGTGGGTGTGCCACTGCAGGTTTTCCAAAGTCCAGGGTTTGTGTTTGGGGTTGGATGGATACTCTGTGAAATGTACAGGACCAAACAGAGTGTCAGGGGGGCAGTGATAATCAGGCACTTCTGGGTTTCCAGCTGGCAATTGATGTTCAACTCCTGAGGGTGATTTCTGGTGTCTAGGCAAATGCAGATTGAAGAGTATCAAAAATTGGTATGGGATAAGATTGGTGAACCAAAGTTTCATAGCAAATTTATTTGGTAAGGATGATAATACAGAACTTTTTCAAGTGATTCTGATTTATATACTCACTAACATGCAGGTGCCTCTGGGCATTCTTCTTGTGCTATCTGGGGGGCATGGTTTGGCGTCCCAACTTTTTTTCTGGTTGGCTGGCTTTTCAATCTCTTTGGGGTCTTCAGGAACAGCTGCTTGGCTTGCTGGTGGCCTATCTTTGATTGACTGGTCATTGGTTCTGACAGGGTTGGCTGCAGGTGTCATGAGGTCATTTTCAATTTGATTACCATTTTGGACTGGCTTGACAGAAATTTCTGAGAATGAAGAACTTGATTAAAAAGGGGTTCCCAATTGGGAGCCCTAAATTACTAAATAGAGGATAGTCTTGAACCAGGAGCTGTGGGCAGCTAATTTTAGCCTGCCCAGCTGTAAATACCCAACAATTGAGGAGGTATTCTAGCCAAATAAGGTCCCAAGTTTGCCAATTAGAACCCAGTAAGCGCAGTCACAATGGGATAGACTGTCATCATTCATCAAAAGACCTTTGTGTGAACATTATAACAACCAAAATTACCGGCAAAATACATGAGTACGTAGTATACAAGGGTGTGTATAGCTACAGATTGAGTGTAGTGAGAAAAACCCAGTGTGGGCCAGGAATACTGATCAGAGGAGTTTAGCTGTGTTGGCTTCTTGTAAAAGTACTCACCATTTGGATTATTGAATGGCCCATGTGGTTGATAGTATTGGTGGCCCCCAATTCTGAGGCAAGCTATAAGGACAGCCGAGAAGATAAGGTGGTTCATACTCTAGTCCTGGGGAAGGGCAGACAAAGCTTAGTGTCTTTAAATTTCTGAAGGATAAAAATCTTGGTTCATTTATGTGATAACAATTGCAGGGTAATTTGCTCAATGATAGCACAAACTATCCTTTAGTGATTGAGCTTTATTATATACTATCAGCCTTGGTGGGGCATGAATAGTGAAAACATTGAACAGGGGACCCCAAACACTTGGTGCTGTCCGGAATTCCCTTTTGGGAGTGGGATTAGAGGGGGGTTGTAAGTAATGAAGTGCTAATCTCTTACTTGCATTGGTTGGATGTCTCTTTAAGTACTTTCATGCACCCAAATTTCACCTCTTCAATTACTGCATTGATGACTTTGCAGGGCAGCCTGTCAGCCCCATCCAAATTTGGTAGATTCCAAATTTGGGCAGCACTTCCCCCTAAATTTGGGTTTGGGGAAATTGCCTTTTTTGGTTTCTAAATTTGGCAGTTTCCCCATCCAGTGGGGGTGGACAGTCCTGCCGTGGGGGGCGCGCCGCCTTCCGCTAGCAGGCAGGGTGGCAGCCGCGTAGCTTGCAGCTGGGGTATAAAAACCAATTTTTTAATTTTTAAATTTGTTTTCAACAATTTGCTGTTTTGCGGCAGTTTCCCTAATCAGGGGGAACTGCTGCTATTTTTTGTTTTGAGTTTTAGGCTCAATTGTGCACAAAACCTTATCTTATAAAAGGTTGTTGTCAGGAATATTCCTGACACCGGCCAAACCCACCAAGGCTTGGGCGTAGCTTTTGGGGCCTAGGACAGCTCCCATAGCTATGGGCATGGCAGGATTGATTCCCAAACCTGGAATTTTATCCTTCAAAGCAAATCTAGGTGCAGCAAAATCCTGTTCCCCGCTCTCCCTGCCTGATGGCTGGTAGCAGATTTGAATCCTATCTGGGAATTGGAATATGTTACTTCTGTAGCAAGAAGAGAAAGCATGAGTTTTATAGTTATTCAGAGTTCAAGGAGCATCTAGAGGGCCACAGTGTGCTGAAGACAAGCTTTTTGGAGCAAGAAAAAAGAGTTTTTCCTTTCAAATTCAAATTAAAAAACTTTAAAGTAAGTTTTTATGTTAAATTCTAATTCTAAAACTAATGATAAAAAACAGCAGTTTGAAACAAGTAAAAATTTAAGAGAAGTACTAATATTCACTATAGAAGCCAGGGGAAATAACAGAGAGTATGAAAAGTATATTTTTTTAAAAATAACAACCAATGCTAAAGGGAGTCCTTCAAGAAACAGATACTTTGAAAGTAAACTTTAATAATAAGAATAGGTACATAAGGGCCAGAAAGGTCATGCTTGCCTTTTTAAAGGTTTTTTAAGAATAGGTGCCCCATCATGTGGCACTAAAATCAAATTGGATAGTGATTGACAGGAGGAATTTGCTTAACCCAGCATCAACTGGGACTGTCAATGTGGACTCATATGATTAGCTAGATCAAATCACCTTCAGGTAGGTTGATCCCAAGCTAGCAAGCAGTCTAAATTAATCAAGGATTTTTCCAAGGTTGAGATGGGAGGCTGGGAGAGTGTTTCAGGAGGTTTATAATGGTAGGCTAGTACAAATATTTCTAGATTGTATGGCCAAAATATTAAATTGTATTCAAGGGTTTGGCAGAATTCTGATGACTTTTCTTGGTTTGACAAGGAAAGACAGACTTATTCAGAGCTAAAGAGGGGAGTGAATTTACAAGGGGAGTCAATGGCAGAACTTACTAAAAATTGATTTATTATCTATTTCAAAGAAACCTGATTAGAAACAAGTCCTGAATTACCCACTGACAGAAATTCTGAGCCTCTTTTTTTAACTATTTTCAGATAAAACCACTTTGAGGAGAGTTTTATTAATAAGCTAGTAACAGATAACCTGTATGTGATCCCCACCCAAGAGAGAGGCCACTTCATGATAATTGATATCAACACCATAGATACTGTCTCTAGTTTTTATGCTGCAAAAGTACAATAAGTTTGTTCTGGTTTGGGTCCTAATGTGCCCAGCAACCAGCTAATTCCAGAAAGAGCTTAATTATCACTGCTCATTAGAACCATAGAGGCTAATTTTTAAGTAATTGAGCAAAATTTTCACCAAAAATTCAATACCTCAGCGCCTCTGAGTATTTACTTATTAAAAAATCAATATGAATCTTACACCAAGTGCACTTATGTTTATATTTCAATGAAAAAAGTGAAGATATATTTTATTATTGATAGCAGTGCTCACATCATTAATATCCTTACTTGATTAGTGAAAAGACTTAATCTGGCTCTTTATGTCACTCACCCCAAGGTCTATGTCATTGCTGTGATACACATAATCACCTAAGTTAGAGCCTACAGCTTGATGTCAGTGAAATTTATTTTATTTGTTGTATCTTCTACTTCTATGGTGCTGCTCAGCTAGAGCTATGATATATTGATTGGTACTGCCTTTCTATACATTTATGGTTTCAAGCTAGACATGAAATTTCAAATTTGATGCTTTTGAGCCAGGTTATTTCACTATACTTCTAAAAGCATCAAATCAGAAAAGGATACAGTAGTTTTAAAGCCTATGGCTACAAGCAAAAAAACTTCATATTTAAACAAATTCAACTCAGATATAAATGAAATCAAATCATCTGAAAACAAAATTAGAACTCAATGAATTTAATTAAGTTACAATAGATTAGAGTTCTATCAACTTTGTTTTCAGATGATTTGATTTTTTTACATCTGAGTTGAATCATTTAAATCCAAAGTTTTTTTTGCTTGTTGCCATAGGTTTTAAAACTACTGTAAGAAAAACATTTACCTAGCTAATAGGCCAGAGTATTGACTGTTCTTTAAAAAATAAAAATAAGATAAAATGGCTTCCCACTCATATTAAGAAGACTAATATAATTTCTCTTCCCACTGAAGAGCAGCACTCAGATGATGAAATCACATTACAGTAGTTTTCAAAGCTACGGCACTAAGAAAAAATACCTCATATGTAAACAAAAAACTAATCTGTAAACAAAATTAGAACCCAATGAATTCATATTAATTTTCAAAAGATTTAGCTTCATTTTTATTCTGTTTTTGATGCTTTGATTTTGTTTACATCTGAGTTAAATTTTTTACAGATAGTTATTTTTGCTTAGTGCCATAGCTTTGAAAACTACTGTATTAACATTAAACACTCACAAATGACCTTATAGCAATATTGAACAACAATAGATTTGCTCCTACTTTAATAATTGTGTTGCCTCAGGTATTATTATACCTGGCTAGCAGAAGATACATTTTGCCAGGATACCAAACACTGTGAGCTGGGCTGCCAGCTGTGGGGCCAGGGTGACCAAAAATATTAATGAAAATATCCTGCCACAGAATTAGTGCTAACTTGATTAATCAAGAGGCCAACTGCCCTAAAATGGACTAAGAGTATGTAGATGACATAATTGAATTAATAAAACCTGTGGGGATAATATATAAAATTCCATACAGTTGGGTGAAAGTTGCTTCTGTGGTAGGCACAAAGAAAGACAGGCATCTTGAATTGGGGTGGAAGGTGGTCCCATAGGTACCAAGTATGCAGCAGATAGTTATAATTGTTATTGAATACCTGTGATGGTATAGTGTATCAAATCTCTTTTCTATTGATTTTTGGAGTTCCTTTTTAGAGATAGGGGGTCAGTGTAAGGGCCACTGAATTGAAACCCAGATGTTGTAACTGTGCTGTTTTAGCAGAGTTACACGGGGAAAAATATTTAGAAGATATATAATAATCTTTATTGTGAGATAGTGATTATATAGCTATTGTGAATCAATGGATAGCAGGAATATGATTGGTGATCACACGGTTGGATGGCAGAAGGGGGTGGCTTGATCCTGCTAATGAGCCAAGCGCCAAATTGAGGTATCTACCGTGAAGGATCATCATCTGTTCATGTTGATGGATTTGGTAATCCAAGTTGACTTCCTAGTCTGGCTTCAAGTGACTGGGTAATTGGATTGCAGGTCACAAACCTGCTTGGTTGGAACCTTGCTGGCGGGTCAAGCCTGCAGTTTTGACACCCCCCCAGCTGAAGGTTGGCCTCCTCTGGAGGCAAGTTGTCAGGGAGGTTGTCAGGAGCCCAGGCGCCATACTGAACCAGTTGTTGTTTGGTGGCAGGCAGGGGGGTTTCACGTTGTTTCTGTCTTGCTTTGCAGGGTTATAGGCGGTTGTGATGTAAGGTCTTGTCTTGTTTGCGTTTCCCGTGCCCTTGCACAAGGTAAGTGTTATTGTTGTTTACCTTTAGAATGATTGCTGGTCCTACTTTTTTTGGTTGTAGTTTGCTTTTGTCAACATTAATGACCCAGACTTTGTCCCCAACTTCATGTCTTTGACAGATGGGGATGAAGGTCTTTTGTAAGTGTTCCTTTTCCTTGGCTGCTTGTTTGCTGTTGGCCTCTATTACTTGAGAATCTGAGCAAGGGGGGACTTGACTTGGAATTTCCAGTTTGGGTCCTGTCAATGCTTGAATGATATTTGGCTGTGTGCTGTATACCAGTTCAAAAAGGCTTTTCCCAGTGGATCTGTTCACTTGGGTTTAGCACACAAGTAATGCAGTTGGTAGCTGCTTATACCAGTCTTCAGGTCTCCTGGCGGTGAGTTTGGCTAGGGCTTGCACAAGGCTATCATTAAGCCGCTTCACGCGTCCATTGGCCTGTGGGTGGTATGGTGTTGTGACGGTGTGTTTGACCCCATTTTTGGTGAGGTACACGTTGGTGTTTTTGGAGGTCAATTCTTTGCCCCCATTGGTTATCAGGAGTTCTGGCTTTCCAAACCTGCTGATTATTTCCTTGCCAATGAATTGTCAGACGCCATTGCCAGTGTGTGTTTTCACCGCTTGGGCTACTGGCCACCTTGTCGCAAAATCAATGGCTGTAATGATGTATTTTTTGTTGTTGTGCTTTCCTGGCATGGGGCCCACAATGTCAAGAGCCCATACTTTGAACGGTAGTTGGGTTTGAATGGGGAGTACAGACTTAGGCAAAGTTTTGCTTTTGGCAAACTTTTTGCAGACCTTGCACTGTTCTAACACTTCCTGGACATTGCAGTATAGGGTTGGCCACCAGGCTTTATGTTTTAAGAATTTGTATAGATTTCAGCTCTTAGTATGTCCAAGATATCTGTGGTAGCAAAGAATGGTATTGACACGTTGATGTGTGGGAATGTAGGGGATGGTTGTACCATCTGACATTTTTCTGTGAAGAGTCCTGTATACGTCAGCAAAGAGGTGCTCATTCTTGATGACTGTTTCTCTGGTGATATTGGTTGTGCCTGCGGGGAACCCTTTGTATTTTTTACAGAGCACTAGGAGAGGCCAGTAAGGGTTGAGCCCATTCTCTCCCCTAGAAGCGCGGACATACAGGCGGGACAGGGCGTCCGCCATGGCAAGTTTGGCCCCGGGCTTATATTGGATGAGCATGTTAAACCTTTCTAAGATTTACATCCATTGCGCTTGGCGGCGTGACAGGTTTGCTTGTGTCTTGAAATAGATGAGCAACTTATGGTTGGTTAGTGCTGTGAATTTTTCCTGCCGTTCCAGGTAACCGCGAAATTTGACTAGGCAGTGTACAATGGCCAACAGTTCTTTGTCGTGGATTGGGTATTGACACTTGCCATCTGTCAATTTGCGCAACTCGTAGGCTACAGGCAGGAAATCACCATCACTATTCTTGATTTGTAGTACTCCCCCAATGGATGCATCTGAAGCGTCAATTTCCATCTGGTATTCTCCATCTCGTTTGGGGTATTATAAGATGGGTGCTGTTGTGAGCTTTTCCTTGAGATGTCTGAAGCAGAGGTCGCGTTGGGAGGTCCATACAAACTTGGCCTTGGTGCCTGTTATGGCAGACAAGGGGGCAGTCAGGACGCCGCAGTTGGGTATGAAGCGTCGTACATAGGCCACCATTCCCAAGAAAGTGCGGAGTTCTAATTTGTCCTTGGGAGGTGGCATTTTGCAGATGGCTTGTATCTTCTGACTGCTGGGTTTGATGCCGTTTTTTGAGACTATGTGTTACAAGAAGGGTAGTTGCTCTTAGAAGAACTGGCATTTGGAGAGCTTGTCCAACAGTTTGTGTTGTGCCAGGGTCGCAATGACTTCCTCCAGGTCTTTGTGATGCTGTTCCACCAAGGGGCTGTAGACAATGATATTGTCCAGGTACACAAGGGCGTGTCTGCCTATGTGTGGCGCAAATACTTTGTTCATGAAGGTTACAAAGGTGGACAGGGCATTGGTCATGCCAAAATTGAGTACCACACATTTGTAGGAACCGTACTTAGTGCGGAAGGCTGTCTTGGGGATGTCTTCCTCCTTGATGCAAATCTGGTTGTAACCTGCGGTTAGATTGATCTTGGAGAAGACATAGGCTCCTCCCAAGGCGTCAAAGAGATTGTCAATTAGTGGTAATGGGTAACAATTCTTAATGGTGACTTTGTTCAAGGCGCGGTAGTCTGTGACCAGGCGTAAGGTACCATCCTTTTTAGCCACAAAGAATATGGCGGCCCCAAAGGGAGACTGTGAGGGGCGGATAAGTCCTTTTTCCAATGCCTCCTTGAGATAGGCGCGCAGGGTGTTGTCCTTGTTAGGGGTCAGACTGTAAATGGGGCGTGCCTTGGGTACAGCCCCCTTGAGTTGGATAGAGTGTTGGATGTGTTTCTCAGGGGGTAGCCCAGGTAACGCCTCCTTGAAGATTTCTGGGTGTCAGGCCACAATGTCGCAATCTTGCGGTGTGGAGGTATCCTGGTGATCCTTGAAGTATATGATTTTGTACTGACAGGAGTCCCAGTCAATTGCTTTCAGGTTCTCCTTCTTGTCCAAGGTCTCTGTGATGTGTACAAAGACGTGGTCTTGTAGGAGTTGGTCTACAGAGTCTGGGTAGATTTGGTGGTTGACACCTTCACGCTTGATGGTCAGCACTGAGGTTGCCCAGTCCATGTGAGGGTTGTTTCTCTGTAACCAGTCTAGTCCCAGTACAATGTCAAACTTAGGGAAGTCAATGATGAGACCTTGGATGGTGGAGTGGAGGTTCTCAAGCATGACAGAGAAGGGAGCAGTTTCTTTTGTCACAGCAATGTGATGTTCATCAGCCAGGACCACATTTTTAATCCGCAAAGGATTAGTGGCCAGCTTGAATTTATCCACAAAGCTGCTGTTGACTAAAGTTTGATCTGCGCCTGAGTCCAGGAGTGCTGAGCCTGTGTAACTGCAAAAGCGGAAAGGGTAAGACATCTATTTATTGGGATGTCTGGCAATGGTGTATAGTACCAGGTCTTCCAAGGGTACTTGGATCATTGGGCATTGGTCCACGTCCTTGGGTCAGTATTCATTGTTGGGCAAGTCAGGAGTTGTGTGGGGAGAGCTGGGCTTGCTTAGTGCTCTTCCCAGGCTTTTCCCTCATCTTGGTTGCCTTGGGTGGCGGTGACACAGAAATGGGTACAATTTGATTGGCTGTTATTCCCATTCCCATTTCAATTTGAGTTTGTGGGCTTGTGGTTATTGTTGTTACTGTTGCCTCCAGGAGGTGGTCAAGAGGAGCGCCCGCTTGAATGTGAGTCCTTGGGTCTTTCTTGTTTCCCAGTCTGTACCTTGTGTAGAGCATTGGACGTTTGTTCCGCTTTTTCTGCTTCACAGTACAGGCTTTGCAGGTTGGTAACCTGGTCCAGGTTCACATGCCTCATTACGTGCAACTTGAGAGTGTTGTAGTACATGAGGTGTGTGGCTGGGGTGTCAAAGGCCATATCAGATGGGGCACAGAGACGGAGTTCCTTGTAGGCGCAGGTAAGTTCCTTCACAGTGCCTGTCTGGGTTAGGTTCTTTACTTGGTGTATGATCATGAGTGCTGTATCCTTAAGCACAAATCTCGCCAAGAAGTCCTGCTTAATTATGTCCCAGTTCTTGTCAGTGTGCTCTTTGTGCCACTTGTTGCACCAGGTGCCAGTGTTGTGGGTCAGACAAATGGAAATCTCTGCAATCCAAAATTGCTGTGGTCATTCCATCTGAGCCAGCTTGCTTTGGGCGGACTGGATCCATGCGGCAGCATTGTTGTTGTTGGCCCCTGCAAAGGACTCCAAGGCAGCGCTGCAAAGTCTTTGTGCAACATAGGCGGGCATGGTGGTTTTGTCAGCTGGTTGTGGCATCAAGGAAGGCGCCTGAAAGAACCCTTGGGCGGACAGGGCGTTGAAGGCAGGTAGCGGAATCACTGTGTTTTGGTAGAGGACAAAACCATCAGGTATCTTGGTACCGGGAGCATACAGTGTCCAGCCGGGCGGGAGGCCAGACATAATTCTGTCAAAGATTTTTTGGCCACAGCGTGTGCGGGCAACAGGCGGAATTTTTCAAGATAAGGTAGGATGGAGAACCTACCTGTGCTACCAATGTTGTAACTGTGCTGTTTTAGCAGAGTTACACGGGGAAAATATTTAGAAGATAGATAATAATATTTATTGTGAGATAGTGATTATATAGCTATTGTGAATCAATGGATAGCAGGAACATGATTGGTGATCACATGGTTGGGTGGCAGAAGGGGGTGGCTTGATCCTGCTAATGAGTTAAGGCCAAATTGAGGTATCCACCGTGAAGGATCATCATTTGTTCATGTTGATGGATTTGGTAATCCGAGTTGACTTCCTAGTCTGGCTTCAAGTGACCGGGTAATCAGATTGCGGGTCACAAACCTGCTTGGTTGGAACCTTGCTGGCGGGTCAAGCCTACGGTTTTGACACAGAACAAGATTTGCACCCAAAGCCCTGGACATGAAGCAAAAGCGCAGCTGGCTGCAAAAGCCTTCTGGGGATTCAAACCCCCAACAACTCACCAGGGTGAGCAAAGGGTGTTTTGAGCTGCCCTAGTCTATTTAGGAAGCTTGAACTGCACCAGAGGTAAGTTCTGGGTTGGGGCCAGTTTTAGAACTGGCTCTAGGGAGCTTGCAGCTCCCAACAGCATTGGGGCACCCAGCCCCAATGCTATAATTGGGATGGGTGCTGCCAATGCCAAAGCAGAGGAGATCTGCTGGGTTCTGAAGAAGATCTGTTATCAAAAATATCTTCTGCAGAATACTACCAGAATTTCTGCTCCTGTGCTTGATTCTGCCCCTGCTCTTGCCCTCTCTAATCATCCCAGCTGCACTGAAATACTTGTTGATCATCTTGCAGCCACTGTGGGTGCTGTTAGTGCCACAAATAAACTGGCTGAGATTAGCACCACATTTAAGTTTTAAGATCCAGAAAATCCAGCAACCAATAGCCATTTTCCTGTACCTCAATGTCAAGCCAAGGATTTAATTGGAACAGCTAAAATTAATCCCCAATCAACACTTGATAAACCAATTCTGATGATATGACCAGCACTTCCCCAGCCAAATGCCATAAATAAGCAAAGTTTCAGGAAGATGGAACCAACCAATTTACTGCCAGCCACTAACAGAAGTCCCTGACTGTCAGGATACCAGGAGTACCGTGGAGCTCCAGCAGGCAAGGGAGGAGTTGAAGCAGGTACTGGCATGGCCTGCCAGATGATGGGACCTAACTTTACCAGGTAGGAAAGGGTCTTCCCAGCCACTGCCCAAGGTCCAGTTGCTGGCA
Source organism: Entomophthora muscae (assembly GCA_014839935.2). NCBI lineage: Eukaryota > Fungi > Entomophthoromycota > Entomophthoromycetes > Entomophthorales > Entomophthoraceae > Entomophthora > Entomophthora muscae. The sequence continues at coordinate 73,199 of QTSX02006568.1, forward strand.
AGGCAGAGTCAATTAATCCTGTGAGCGCAAGGTAAAGCACTCCCAGGAATTGACTACTCTGTCCAGAGGCATCAGAAGTGGGGGATGAGATGGTTGGTTTGGGTGTCGGGGGCAGTTCCATGGGGACCAAGTAGATGGCAGGATTGTTGTACTTCCTGTTGAAGATCAAAGGGTAGATGGTGATTGCTTTGCCGTCTCAGACAATTTGGTAGGGTTCCTTGGGAGCGTTTGGGCAGGTGTACCACTGCAAGTCTTCCAATTTTCAGGGTTTGTGGTCAGAATTGGCAGGATACTCAGTGAAATTCAAAGGGCCAAATGGAGCGTTGGGTGGGAAGTAGTAGTCAAAGGCTTTGGTTTTTTCAACTGGAGTCTGACTGTCTATCCCAGTAGAGAGGTACTGACGCTTGGGTGTATGCAGATGGAAGAGTATCAAAAATAGGTATGGAAACAGATTGGTGAACCAAAGGTTCATAACAACTTTATTTGATAAGGATGACAATACAGAACCTTTTCAAGTGCTTCTGGTTTATATACTTACTCACATGCAGGTGCCTCTGGGTATTCTTCTGATTCTATCTGTGTGGCAAGGCTTGGAATTTCAGGTTCTACTGTTTGGTTGGCTGCTTCATGGTTATTTTTGGTGTTTTTAGGAACAGTTTTTTGGCTTCTTGATGGTCCATCTTGGCTTGGCTGGTCATTGATTTTGGCAAGTTTGGCTTCTGGGGTTTTGGGGGTTTTCCAATTTGATCACCATTTTTGGACTGGCTTGACAGGCTCTCTTGAGCCCAAAGAACTTGATTAAAAAAGGGGTACTCAATTGGGGACCCCAAATTACTTAATGGAGGGTGGGCTTGATCTGGGTTTACTGGGCAGCTAAAAATAGCCTACCCAGGCCCAGCCAAACCCCCCAAGGCTTGTGTGTATCTTTTGGGGCCCAAAGCAGGCCCCTCAGCTTTCACCAGGGCAGGAATGGTTCCCGCACCTGGATTTGCTTTGAAAAGCAAAAATCCAGGTGCAGGTGAATCTCCCCTGCCTGCTAGCCCCGCCTGGTGGCTAGGAGCGGGTTCAATTCCCGCCTGGGGCCTCAAAAATTGTTACTTTTGTAACACTGACCCAAACCAGGTTACCCAGATCCCTATCCTCTCTTCTTAAATTCCATCCCACTACTTCCCAGAAGCAAGTACCCAAGAGTTGGTACACTAAAGGCTTACAAGGAGTAGTAAGTGGCTTATTTCAAGGTAGAACAGAAAAATGGTATAAAACCCACTTTCCCACACTCAAGTCAAGTAAAGACAACATCAAATAAAGTGAATGAATATATCAGTTTTTTTGCGTTATTAGGATTTCAATTTATACATCACCTGGGCAGAAGTCAAACCAGGAGACTAAAGTATCACCCTAGACCCAAAACCATGGACTAACATCCAGGTCCAGATCCTGGAATGGCTGGCATTCCTTATGATTTTCCTGCTCCTCTCTTACCTCAGCCCTACGGCCACAGTAGAGCTGAGATGGTAATTATCAGGGGTCCAGTCTCAGGCAGCCAGCCTGCCGTTTCTGGGGGTAACTTGGGCCAGGTTTTTTGCGGGCAGGGCCCACCACAAGAGAGGTGCTAACTTTAGAAGGTAGGAAGCAGACTTCCCCATCCAGGACCACGGGCCGGCGGTTGGCACAATGGCATCCACTACCCCTGTGAGGGTGATGTACACCATTCCAAAAAGCTTGCTGGTATGGTTGGTTGGGAGGTCAGGCAAAGAGGCCGGCATCAGTTTGGGTTTTACGGGTGGTTCCACATAGATATTGTAGGCCGGGAGATAATTGAATTTTCCTCTAAATAGTTTGGGGGTGGAGAATATCCACAGGCCTTGGCGTTTGTATCTAATAGCGGATTGAATGCGGGCTAGGGGGTCAAGTTCAAGGATTTTCTCTGGTGTATAATCCTTGTATTTGGGCTTCAAGGGGTAATCAGTGAAGTGGACAGGCCCAAAGGGAGCACAAGAAGGACAGAAAACTGCAGGCAGTGGGGCAGAAGGGCCGGGAGATCTTGAACTGAATTGATGGACAGCAAATACAAAATATGGCAATAGCTGTAAGAGCCAAAGTAACATAACCTTTATTTAAAAATGGAAATAAGGTTTGAGCGCAGAATCTATAGGCATATATAGCATTCCGCCTCCAAACTTAGTATTTTCTATCAGGGCTTTATCAAAATATTGGGAAAAGTGCAGGCGGGCGGCCAGAGGGCCCAGGTGTGGGAGCAGCAAAATGGCACCTCAGCTGGGTGTTCTCTCATTGGTCAGAATGCCCAATTTGGTCACTTGATTTTCTTGATTCTTTGCTGTGGTCACAGGGTCTGGCCCAAAGCCCAGGTTTTCTCTTGGCAGTTGAGTTTGATTGGTTACTTGAGAGGACTTCAAGCTCATGAAATTCACAGAGGCGCTATTGCTGCCTCCATTAGGCAATTTGAGAGGCTCCTCCTTGGGCGCCACCATGGTCAAATTGGTACAGGTATTCTGGCTTTGGGACTTAGCATGGACCTCAGTTTGCTGGGGCTTGATCCCAAAAAAACACGGGTGGGCGGGCCCTTGGTCCATGGGCCCAGCAGTCCGCAGGAATGTAGGTCCAGAGTTTGAATCCCACCCTTTGGCCCGGGTTTCCTGGTATAACAAATTACCAATCTTGACAGTAATTTTGATCATCTTCAGTCTGGCTGAAGCTGTTGTTCCCAACTTTGGTGCTTATCACCCCCTTGCTATAGGCTTGTTATACTTAGCCTTTCCAGGTTCTTTCTTGTACTGGGCCTTTGTTATCAGATACTCAGATGGATGGAGCTCTTCTTCTGCACCTTGGCACATGCTGACTGCCATCCATGACAGCCATACAAGAGAAAGTTCTCTAAGGCAAAACCCTTATATTTTGGGTTGAGAGGTACTCTGTGGATTTTAATGGCCTTTAAAGCAAGCCAAGGAGTCTAAAAAAGTTGAGACAGAGGTTCTCAGTTTGGATATCTGGATAATCTAGAGAAGAAAACGGACATGATAAGGTGCCATTTAGATGATAAAATGTTAGATCAAAGTAGGAAACTAGTTGATCAAACCAAAGGATCATTTACTCTTTATTTAAAAAATACAATATCAAGTATTTTATTCAGGGGGGTTATACTATCTTTCAAATGAAAAATTTATTGGGCCCACAGCCCAAAGAGATTATGAATGCAAGGGATGTGGCATTGTATCTGCAATATGGTGTGTGAACTAGGATCTTTCTCTTGAGCTAACCATTTGTCAATATTACCAACTACTTTGGGTACTATTAATCAATACTGTAAATTCAGAACCTAAAGGTAGAAATGCAGGATTTTCAAATTCTTTTGCATGGACTCACTAACTTAATGGAGTAATTTTCATCCCAGTACAACTTAATTATTTATATAAAAGGATGAAAGATATTCCAGTAAGTTGATGAGTTCACACAAAAGAATTTGACAATCCTGCATTTTTATCTTTAGGTTCTGAATCTACAGTATTAATAAATTATAAATCTCCAAGACAATTGCTGTTTAGTTGGAGCGTAAAAGCAGCCACTAATTATTAATCAGAACGCTACTCAATTGCACATAACATAAGTGGATATTAATTTGAATTTTGATACATTGGTGCCAAATCCAATAACCCTTAGCTAATGGAAGTACACTGGCAAGCAGGTGACATTTTTCTGCATTGTTCTCATTGAATACTCTTCCTGAGGGAACTACTAAATGATCAATTTTTGAAGACACCACCTCTAAATAGAGAAAGTGGCTCTTTGTTATCTCAGTGGTGTCCTCTGCCAGGTTGACAGGTGAATTTGGATCAGAAGCAGAAATTTTGGGTCAATTACAAGATATATTGAGCCACAAAAGCATGAGTGTATGGTCTTCAGGGCTGGCAGCCTGCAGGCTGGGCCAACCAGGATTTGATTCACATCTCATACTATGAGTCATATGAAGAGGAAAATTGTAATTCATGAGATAATGTGGCAGATAACTTGTTAAGATAGCCCTAACACAGCAATATAGGATTTGTCTATATTGCTAAAATATTGAGTGGAAAAACCTCAGAATGAGGCGGGGTGGCAGGATTGTCTTTCATAAAAATTGAATGTTGGTCACCTAGAGCAGAAAGGAGGTTGCCTGTGTGAGGAAGATCTAAATGATGAGAGTGAAATAATACCTGATCTGGGGTGTGGGAAAAAGCAACTAGCAGAGGTGGCAGGTATTATGGTGGCTGGTAAAAACAGGAATTCTGTTGATGATACTTCTTTAGTGATGCAAATGATATATATATTGGTGCAAAAATAATAAATTCCTTCAACAAATAAACCTTTTACTTGCTTATATTTTTATTAAAATGATGTAAACAATGAGTAAGACTTCCCTTCTTCAACTTTATACTGTAAATTCAGAACCTGAACGTAAAAATGCAGGATTTTCAAATCCTTAGTCCAAATTTTGAATCACTTTTGCGGGATGGCCTTTTTTTAATTAAATTGATTTTTTTGAGTATTTATTTTAATATTTGAAAATGCGGGAACTCATAGACACTTTGCAAAGCTCAAGTTGAACTGCATATTTCCAATGGATGAAATGAATTAACTGGAATTGATTTTGAAGCGTTCAAATCCATCAACCATTTTCATTAAGTTTACTATGTTTTTTGGAATTGCGGGATTGTCAAATTTATGAACCAAATTTCAAATCACTTTTGAATGCCACTAGTAAACTCATATATTAATTGCGGGAACTGGAATCCAAATTGAATGTACAGTAGAAAGCTAGGACAAATCAACCCAAATCAAGAAGCTCCACTCTGGATAAAATCAAGTGAAAAATTCAATCTCAACAACTATGTTTAGACAAGAAATTAAGTGAAATGTAAAATTGTCTAAACTGGAAATGATGTAATATTCTGCACTCTAAATCACTAATATAGCAACCACAAAACCATATAATGATATATGAGCTACCCTCCTGATGACACAGAAATTTTTTAAAAGTTTTTTGGCCCCCGGCGTAGCCAGGGGCCAACAAAACTTATTTTCAAGGAAGAAAGGAGGGGGGAAATAAACCATCAGTTTACTACACTATGTATTCATGTATTGATATTAAGGATGCTTGATTACAATAGATTTCAGAAAATACTAATAATAAAATAGAATTATAAATATTACAATCTATCTTATCATGGTGTCTTTTCCTTGATGTGTTGATAGTTCATTTGCTGTTGATAATGTGCTTGCAATTAATTGGATAGCTTCCCCTCCAGTTGCCTTGGCAATAGGAAATCAAGCCGCCTCCCCAAGACCAGCTAGTCTCTGGGAGGCGGCTTGATTTCCTATTGCCAAGGCAACTGGAGGGAAAGCTATCCAATTAATTGCAAGAAAATTATCAACAGCAAATGAACTATCAATACATTGAGGAAAAGGCAACATTATAAAAATAGATTGTAATATATAATTCTATTTTATTATTAGTATTTTCTGAAATCTATTGTAATCAAGCATCTAAATTTTAGCCGTCCTAAAATAGAATAGGGTGATTTTTGAGAATGCCTATGATTTCTAAAAGAATCAGCACAAATCTACTCTAGATCCTTTGACATCCTTTTTGAGACACCCATAAATTATATTTATTTCAAATTCATCACAATTATGATTTGAAACTTGGTTCTTGGATTTGACAATCCCACAATTTCAGATTTGGTAATTTATACATGATGTCTATTATTCATTTGATATACAGGAAATCTCAAATTTTACATAAGAATCCCGCATTTCTGATTCATGTATCCCGCATTTGTTTGCTGAGTTTTGTCTTTTGTTAGTTGAGTTATCTGCTCAAGGGATTCAAAAATTGCCAATTTAAATAGATCAAAAAAGTCAAAATAAATGATTGATTTTATTAAATATTTTATTTTTCACTCAGCTGAGTTGCCCGCAAAAGTGATTTGAAATTTGGATCAAGGATTTGACAATCCCGCATTTTTATGTTCAGGTTCTGAATTTACAGTACTTACTCTGAGAGCTCTTCAAGAGTCTGAGAAATAATAGTGAGTCATCTGGTTCTTGTACCACTAATTAACTGTGTCATTGTCTTCAGGGGCTTTAGATTTTGGTTTGAAATCCTGTTATTTTGTGTAGGCAGAGAGAAGCCAATTAGTAGGTCTTTAACACAGTGTGTTTGGCCTTCAGTTGTACAGTAGTTTTAAAAGATATGGCAACAAGCAAAAACAATTCAAATTTAAACAAAATTAATTTTAAATGAATTTATATTGATTTACAATAGATTTGGATTCATTTCAATTTTGTTTAAAGCTGAGTTCATTTCGTTTAAATCTGAATTGTTTTTACTTGTCGCCATAGCTTTTAAAACTACTGTATATGAGACACCAATTAATGCTGCTGTAACTAATAAATCAGTTGACTGATTGATAGCCTAGCCAATTATCATTTTCACAATTGTTTAATACAGTAGTTGTATAATCTACTGAAATAAACAAAAGCATTTCAACCTAAAGTGAGATCATCTCAGCTGAGAATGAAATAAACTCAGCTTAAAACAAAATAGAAGGGAACCCAAATATATCATAATTCAATATAAACTCCTTGATTTTCAATTTTTTAAGATGAGTTGATTTTGCTTTATATTGGAATAATTTTTCTCAGCAGGTTATAAAACAACTGTACTATGAATTTTCTTACTGAGCTAGACTCAAGGTTTTATGGCAAGTTGGCACCACAAATTCTTGCCCATTTGTGGTTATTAATCATCAAGTTTGTGTCTTGTTGGGGGCATTGTTGAGGGGTTTCCAGGCAGTTTGAGGCACTATATCTATGTGTGCCATCAGGTTGTCAGGAGATTCCTGGGTCCTGACACAGAACCCTCCTTTACTCACACCTGTGAAAACTGCTGTATATTCATTAAAAATTATAATTTACTTATCTGAAATAAAATGCTATGAAGTATCTATTTTTAATTAAAATAGATTGGTCACTTGACTATGGTTTACCAATATATGCACTTTATTTTAAGGATAAATTAAAATTCAAGTTTAAATGAAAGCCTACACTTGGTTAGCTATTGTTTAATTTTGGCTACAAGAGCTGTTTGCATTTTTAAGTTGATTAATGGGATGAAAATAGTTTGGCCCAAATCTATGTTGGTGTTTTACTCAAGCTAGGGGTGCTTCAGTTTAGCCTCAGCTAGCTTCCAGCTAGGGCTGCTTGCTGCAATTGACACCTGGGAACTGTGCCACTCTTCTATTAGAAGATTTGGGCGGGAAATTCCCAGGGGATTTTTTGCGGCAAACAGCAAAAAATTGCCACTGCTGTTTGAAACAGCAGTGAAACCTGCATGGCTAAAATTAGCCTGCGCTGCACAAAGCAGCAGCTAGGGAATTTCAACTCCCTTGCTGCAAAAAAGCAGCTCTTAAGAATAATGGAGCTGTGCGGCTTTCAGGGGCTGGCTTTGGAGCAGCAGCCTCCATTTTTGATTTGATCAATAGCAATCCCTACCCCCTCTAAATTCTGATGACTAATAAATACCTTCAAAAATCATCACATATGATTTCAAATTAAAATAACTATTTAATCAAATGACTTTACTCCAGATAAGCTTTACCAAGTAAAGAGAGTTGTTCAAATCTTACAGCAAGTTTTGTGAGCTTGAATACCAAGACAGAGACAAAACTAGTAGCAACTACTTTGAAAGGTTGAAATAAGCTTATTTAAGCTTGTTCTTTAATAGTATATATACTTCTGTATCATTCAATACTTATTTTGTCATTATATTTTCCAGTTAAAGTAATAGTTTTATTGTGTTGCTTTTGCTAATTAACTAAATTTCAAATTTCTAAAATAACTATTAAAAACTGAAATGTCATAGATATGATCTTTATTCTTATATCTACATAATTTCAATGTCCACTTTATCAGCTAGCATAGCTCTGGTTTCTTTAAGTTTCTTCAGGGTTAAAGTAGACATATGGTTCTGACATATTCCAAGTAGATCAACAGCACCATTGAATTCACGTTCTGATGCTGCACTTGTTGCTTGACAAGCAAGTATATCTCTTGCTATTTTACTTAAGGTGGGGTACTGTAGAGAATTTTCCTATAAAATAGATATAAATGACAAAAAATAATATTATAATTACCTTCCAATAACTCAATATATACATCATGGTAACATCACTGTTTAAATATAGTGCTAATTCACCTACATTTTTTTGGGCCTGGTTTTGTTTGAGCTGGAGAACAAATGCTTCACAGCTGTTTTTGGGTACAATGCCAGTATTATGTTGTGTTTCAATTGCTGGTTGCACATGGTACTCAGTGTATATTTTTTGGATTGCATTTTGAGCTAGGCCATATAGTTCAGGCACTCTTTCTTTAAAGTAAAAGAGCTTATATGCAGGGTCAAGTACTTGTCTATTAGCAATAATAAGTTAAATATTTACCTATTGCAACAAGAAATATATCTGTAGTGTAGTAAGAATAATACTTTTCCACTTTCTTATATGCTTTTTCTACTGGTGCACGAAGCTCATGCTCATATGAGAGCTCATCAATCAGAGACTGAAGATGAGCTTTCACATCAAGCACAGCTACTAGTGCTGAGGAAAGAGAGCATGACTTTGATGGGCATACTAAGGAAGTTGTCTTGTCAAATATGGCTAAAGTACTAGCCAAATTGTAGTAACTCTCCCATTGAAGAGTATCATTTACTTCTTCAGAGACTAAATCACATATAGCCTATAAAATAACTTTTAGTACACAATTTCATTTTGTTAAATTCAAGTTTTACCTGTTTGTTTTCAAGGGCCCATCTTATAATATCAAAAGTCAAATTCCATCTGGTTTTTACATCAAGCTTTGGATTGGACTCCTTTAGTTGATAAGATGCCTGATGAGAATGAAGCTTCTGAAGCTGGCTTTCACTGCTTTTGATCTCAATAAGAAGCTTTCTCAGGCAGTTGATAGGGTTCCCTTTTGAGCGAGTTACCCTATTAGAGGATAAAGAGGTATCTGGAGCTTGTGAAAATATACGCTTCAGGTATTCCTGTATTTCTGGATCCTCTGTCACAAAATCCTGGATTGAAGGCTCTTCTATGATCTTCTTTCCCTTAACCCCTGCTATGAGTGTCTGTGCTGCAAGATGAAAGACATGTGCAAGACAACGGATGTGAAAATTGGTCTTTTTTGAGAAAAATCCAATGCCAGCAGTTTCCTGCTGAAGAAGCTCAATAAACTTGACTTTTGCTGATGCATTGTCAAGAGTGATTGTTGAAATCTATAAGGCATGAATTAGTTTACATATAAAATTTAAGTTTAACTAGTTTTAATTTAAATAAAAGTTTACAAAAACATCATTTTACATTATCCTTGATATTGTACTCTGATATAACTCTGTTGTATTTAGCCAGAATATTGGAGCTGGTATGCTTGTTAGGGAATGGGATAAAAGCCAAGAGCATTCTTTTTATCTGGAACTGGGAATTCATCCAGTGAACCATAAATGCAATAAAAGAGTTCATGGTTGAAGAAGTCCATATATCTGTTGTCAAAGCAAGCTTTGAATCAACCTTGCTAAGAAGTTCAATTTTTTGCTCCTCATATTGCTTGTGTGTGTTCTCCAAGCATGTTCAAAAATATTCATGCTTGGGAAAGGAGGTCTTGGCCAATTTTTTGCTCAAGTGATCACAGTGTGATTCAAAAATATGACTCAGAACTGGATCATCAACAACAGTAAATGGCAAACCAGCGCGAATAATCCATATCATGACTTGATCAATCAAATCATTTAGGGATAAAATTGCTCAAACTCCAACCGGTGCAAGCTCATCATCTTGCTTTCGCTTTTTGTTTGTTTCACGCTTAATTAGCTTAGCAGCTTCAGGATGATGTTTTTCAATATGGCTATATAAGGATTTGGTTGAACCCTTTGAAATAACATATATTCTAAAAATTAGATTTTATTATTGTTGTTATTTAAATATACCCATATTTAGGAGTATCAATGGGAGGAACAGGATGACAAAGCTTGTAGCAAGCTTTTTGGGTATTTGTATTCCCAATATACACTTTTTCTGAAATATTGAAAAACTCTCTAATATTTTTGCCTATTAATATTAGTTAAGAAATTAAGTAATATAACCTGTATCACTTTGACTTCCAGCTGTATCAGTTACTGTATCATGTGAAATATAAGAAATTGTTGGCTCAGAATGTGCATTTTGTTGTACAGTTGGGTTACAAAAAACACAAGAAGCTGTATACATATTAGCTTGTTGAGAGAAAACAGACACTGCACATGAGCAATGAGTGCATCTGCTACATAAATCACACAGATAGCTGAGCTCATTGATAATGGGAAGTAAGCATAAATCACAGTTCATTGTTTAAGAGTTGGTTTGGTGTATAGCTGAAAGATATTTGAAATAACAAGTGGAATGAAATCTTAGGTAACAATGGGTTTATAAAGCTTAGTTTCAAAATGACATTAGTAGCAGTGATTGGATTAGTTTGTAATTTAGATAAAAATAGATAGTATCAATATAATTATGTATTGTAGTTTAATTAGTTCCTGATAAGTTGAAACATTATTCTATTTTTTATGACTGAACTAAACATGGAATTACTTTGTTGAAGTTGATGTGAATTAAAGAATAAATTGATTTATTTATAATAAGTGTTTTTTAAAACCTATATGGTTTTGTAGAAAATTAAATTTCACATCTTTTCATATATACTTTATATAATACAAAGATTACTTTATTATACACTTAAATGTCTTTTAAATTTTGTGATTTGGTATTTGCTTTCAAATCACCCTCCATTTTAAAAATGTGATAGCATCTGCCATCACATCTCAATTCTTAAAAGTTGCAGCACCCGCCTTTTGTGGAGCAGAATAAGGCGGGTGCCGCCATCCCAATCCACTTGGATGCAACACCCACCCTCACTCTAGAGGGTGGGTTGCTGCGGCTCCTGCAATTGGCTACTATTAAAAGTAGCCAATCACAGCCCGCGCCCGGGGTGCTGCTTTATTTCGAAGCAGCACCCCGGGCGAAAACCGAAGCAGCCCTACTTCCAGCTCAGGGCTGCTACAGCCAGAAGGTAAATAAAATATATTTAAACAATATTAAATAAATCTTTGATTTGGTGACCCAGAGCTAGAAGTTGGCCGTGGCTGACTGGGCTTGGCCGAAGCAGCCCCAATTCGAGCTGAGAGAACTTTCGATCTGGGCAAATTGATCAATGTTTTGTTTACTGTTTGTTGGATTTAGGTTCAATATTGATGACATCGTGCTCAACATCAGATCTTGATCATCTCTACTTGCTTTCTTTGCTTTTTTAGTGGATTTATTTCAATATGCTAGTTTCGTCTTTTGCGCGCACCTCCATTGCGTCTAAAATTCAGTTCTTGAAGGTTATTATTTAATTTAAATTTAGCTTAAAATGTATTTTAGGCTGAGTCGTTGATTCCCATTCAATGCATCAATACTAGCTCTAAGGCCAGCATGGCCTCTGAGGCACCACAAAAAGTTCAGTCTAAAGCTCCTCTCAACAAGACCTTTTCGATTTACCGCTGGGTATTAATTTCCCTTTCCTCTTTTTTAATTTTCATAAGGATCCTGATACGCCTTCCAAGAAACCCTACCTTCAGGATTATACGATTGACATAAATTCATGTGGGCCAATGATGCTTGATGCTCTAGTTAAGATCAAGAATGAAATTGATCCTACCTTGACCTTCCGTCGCTCTTGCCGTGAGGGTATTTGTGGCTCTTGTGCCATGAACATTGATGGTTGCAATACCTTGGCTTGCATTGCCAAAATCCATCGTGACGATAAAAAAGCCAAGGTAATAATATTTGACTTCAAGTACTTAAAAACAGATTTATCCTCTTCCTCATATGTATATTGTTAAAGATCTCGTGCCCGATCTTACAAATTTTTACAAGCAATACAAGAGCATTGAACCCTTCTTGAAAAAGAAGAAGCCCCTTGCTGCTGATGCTCGTGAAAATCTACAAACTATTTCCGACAGAAAGAAATTGGTAACATTTTTTTAAAAACATAAGCTTACTATTCATCAGGACGGACTTTATGAATGCATCCTGTGTGCTTGCTGCTCAACCTCTTGTCCCTCGTACTGGTGGAATCAAGATCAATATCTTGGCCCTGCAGTTCTTATGCAAGCCTATCGCTGGATGGCAGATAGCCGTGACGAGTTTGGTGATGAGCGTCGTGAAAAACTTGAAAATCCTTTCTCTTTGTATCGTTGTCACACCATCATGAACTGTGCTAAAACTTGCCCCAAGGGCTTGAATCCTGGTTTGGCTATTGCCCAAATCAAAAAGATGATGTAGTTTATTTAACTAATAGCCCGCTTGAACTTTCACGCTTTTGGACGGATCAAGCCAAGGCAATTGCATTCATCAATAGAGGCAACTTATACTTTAAACGCCAAGGGAGCTAAGTGCTTGATTTATTTTAGTTTATAATTTCAGAAACTAAAATATCTTTTTTATTATTGAGCTACTTTAGCCATCAAGTGCTTTTGCTCAATTCTACTTTAGATATAGTGTTATAAACCATAGCTTTTATTATAAGTACTTTTAAGTCCTACTTCTGTTAAAATCAACAAAAGTTAGTTTTGGGCTTGGATATTTATTGCTCGGGTCTTTCGGAGCTGTTAGATGATTTATCTTTAAATAGCTGTAATTGCGTTCAATCTACAAATATTTGTTCGCTCGTGTTTACATCTTTAAGCTTTAGAACCTTTTTATGATTGTGTTTGAAATAGATCAAACATGCAAAATCTATTTCTCATAGCTCTGCCAACTGTAGCTGCAACTGGAAATAGTTTTTATTGGCTTACGGTAGAAGGCTGAATGGTTACAAATATAAGTTTCAATCTACTTGAAATGACGGATGGATTATGATCTTCTAGCTAGATTTTATCGCAACAATGGGCTTCTTTTATGTTATTATCTTTAATTTGAAAATGCGACTGCTTTAACACATTGGCAGCACAACCGTTTTCTGCCACATACGCTAGCAGACATTAGGATAGTATGTAGCCTACATGGTATGTACAGTAGTTTTACAACCTGTTGAGATAAACAAAAACATTTCAACCTATGGTAAAATCATTGCAGCCAAGAATGTGATCAACTCAGCTTAAAACAAAATAAAAATTAACGAATTTATATAAATTACAATATATTTAGATTTCCTTCTGTTTCGTTTTAAGCCGAGTTGATTTCGTTCTCAACTGCAATCATTTCACTTTTGGTTGAAATGATTTTATCTCAACAGGCTAGAAAACTACTGTACACATGATAAAGTTAGAGTCAAAGGTCCCAAAAGCATTTCCAATCTAGAGCTCAGTTAATTCACTCATGTTTAGCTCTTATCGAGTATAAAAACTTAGATTAGTTAGTTACGCTCTGTTAGGCTATAATTAATAATGCAAAGTAGCCAATGTCAAATTTTCATTTATAAATTTATAAGTATATTACTGGCATGATTGATCAATGAATCTTCAGAGTTGAGTTGTCTGATTTCAATTACATTGGTCTGAAAAGTGGCTTATTTTAGTGTTTATGTTTTATGTTGTGAAAATAAGAAGTTCTAGCTTGGGCCACATTTTCAGCTCAGCCTTTCAAAAAGTGGATCAGGTTTAGAATTTATGTCAGAGAACCAGGTCCTGTAGGCTGGGCTATCAGATAGAGGGCCAGGGCGGCTGTGCAGGTTGGTGGGCATGGCCTATCACAGGATCAGTGCTACCTTGATAATATACAAAATTGACTGTGCTAACATGGGGCTTGGGCACACAGATGGCACCATGGATAGCATCATTGAGTCAATCACACATGTGAGTGTGAGAGAGGGGGCTAAACTACCTAGGCTTGGCTCCCATCCTGGAGAGAGGGTCCACCAGGATGACATCCAGTGCAACACTGGAATGTCCACTCAAACAAGTGTCCATAATTATTAGGGGGTCATCAGGGAAAAGTAGGCATTAACTGCCATTAGCAACATGCCTGTCAACAGCCAAGAGGTACAGCTAGGGGACGAAACAGGGCAGTGTGGGGGATGCTAGGTGAGAGAAATTTTGCTGGAAGTCGCAGGCAAGGAGACCAGAGCCACCCGTACAGAGGGGGTGAATAACACCTGAACGGGGAGAAAGCCCTCATCATCAGAAGTGAGACGCTTGATGAGAGGTCCCAGACACCAGAGCATCACAAGCTATACTGGGCAGATCATCCAAAATGTAAAGAAGACTGAAAGGGTCTTTTCCAACTGAGATAGCCAAAGTAAATAATTGATTCCATAAGTTGGGAGAGATGAAACACAGCAAAAGCAGAACTAGAAGCACCACCAGAACCAAAAATTTAGCTAGTGAGAGGATCATTTTTTGGGATTTTTAGGCAAGTTCTGGGACTTCAGAGCAGTTTTAGTAGCTTTGTGGGGTAACAGGGAGCACTTCAGGGGGTACCACAGGTTTAAATCAATTATCTGGGGGCTTTGGCAGCAGACAGAGGGCAATGAGGCTGTAGGAAAGTCTTTTGAGGCCAGAAAACTGAGGTTGGAGTCAGTTTTTTCTTTGGTTTTTAGAAAAACCAACTTATAATAGATTTTTCTATAAGTTTTATTAAGAAAAACCAAGTTTGAACTTGTTATCAAAAGCAAAACAGATGAACTAAAGCTATCAACGCTAATGTTAACACTAGTAGTTAGCCCAGAGGGACCTAAAAGCAAGAGGAAAAGTAAACAGGTAAGGAAAACAAAAAATTACTACTAATTTTTAAAACAACAGAATGCACTTAAGTTTAGCGCTTAAGAGCCCAAAGAAACTTTTAAAATCTTATTGTAAAATAGACAAGCATGGAATCTCATTGGCCCTGCTTGACTTTTAAGGAATGAGGTTTTTTGGCCATAGAGCCACCAGGAGCAGGGGAGCCTCCTGATTGAATGGGGGATAAAATTTTCAATCCTGCATCAGGGGAATTGTAGGGTTTTTGAATCATTTTCAAACTCAAATCTGATTGGATGAGGATGATAAAATAGGCAGGTGAACCCAACACTAGTGATTCCGGGCAAGATATATCCTCTGATTTGACATCTGCTGATTGGCTGTGGTAAATTTATTTAAAATGAGGGCAAAACCGATCCAACAAACAGTCCAAGTTAATAAGGGTTTCCTTCATGATTGGGCACAGAAGTTGGGACAACGTGAGAGCCACTTAAGAGGGTTATGCCAGGGTAAATATCTCATTAATTGTATATTCTAAATCTCTCAGTGAATTTATGGGCTTGGCAGGATTGCAGGGGGATTTTTTGGCTTGTCAGAGGGAAACAGCCCTAGCCAAGGCCAAAGGAGGAAGTAACTTTACATTATTATTTCCTTTTTCCTGAAGTTAGGTTCCTCCCTGAAAAGAGTGGCTACAGAGAAATTCTTGTGAACTTTGGAAATTTTGAGAGCCAGAAGGGATTTTGGAAGACTGAGGGCCTCATGATGGTTCCAATAGAATTCCTGTACCAGGTCCCAACAATTATCACAGTCAGAGGAGCTTATCTAACTGTTGTCATAAGAAGGATAACCTTTTCATGAGACACAGTATTGAAGATATTTGCTCACTTGGCATGACACTACTATTGCTTTCACCTTGTACTCTGGAAGACCATCTACTAGAATAGGTTCTAGGGTACTAGGAAGGGTCCCCTCAAAGGGAAAAAAGACAACAGGTGTTGAAGGTGTTGTGAATAAGGTAGGAGGGGGTAACTCAAGTACATATGCTCTATTCTCTTTGTTTACCAATATCTTAAACGGGCCAAGGCACTTTGGTGTGAGCTTCTAAGAGGGGACTTTCATACATATGTTGGTATAACCCAGAATCACAAGGAAGCCCACATTGTAGTTGGGGGCCAGATAACAGTTCTTATTGGCTGCTTTCTTGTAAGCCTTGATGGACTTGGAAAAGTTTTTGTTTACCTTGAAGTGGGTAGTTTTCAAGTGAGCAGCCATGTCAGTGGCAGCAGAGACATGAGACTGGAGAGAGGAACCAATTGTAAAGGCGGGAGAGAATCCCAAGGTTGCTTGGAAAGGGGACATCCCTGTGGAAAAGTGAACAATGTTGTTGTAAGCAAACTTGGCCAAGGGGATATCCTCTGACCCATAGTCCATGATTTTGTTGGAATAACAGCAAAGATGCTTGCTTCATGATCTGATTCACTATCTCAGTCTGTCTGTCTAACTGGGGGATAAGATGTGGAAAATCAGGGCTTGATGTTGAGTATGCTAATGAGCAACTCTAGAACAAGAAGGTAAACTGGGGACCATTATCACTAATGATCTCTTGGGATAGGCCAAAATTTGTGAAGATATGCCTAAAAAATAGGTTGGTAATACCTATTAAGTTCAGGGTGGTGAGGCATAGGATAAACACAGAGTACTTGCTGAAGAAATTTACCACTACCATGATGGAGTCATAGCCCCCAGACAGTGGGAGCTCAACAACAAAGTCCACAGAAATGGAGGGCCATAAATCCTGGGCTTGTTGGAGAGGGTGCAGGAGGCTGTTATTGCCAGAGCAATCCATCTTGGAGCAAGCACAAGTTATGCACTTCTTGACTCAAGGATTAGTTGCTTTGGTTATTACCACAAAGCTGTAAGTGCACCTAACAAGCTCTAGAAGCTTCTTAGTACCAGGATGACCAAACAAAGGAGGCTCATAATTTTCTGTCAAGACACACAGACACAAACTCTTATGTACCTATATCTTATTATTTTGGTAAATTATCCTATCTTTTAGGGTCTACACCCCATACAATGGGTGCTCAGTAGAGAGCTTGAAGTGGAGGGACAACCTGTCAGGGGAGGTGTACTGGGCCAAAAGTACATCATGAATGAGGGTACCTGAGAGAGCAAGCAGGATGTCCAGAGAGTGGGCAACAGGAAACTGAGGGCCACATCTTGGGCAGGGGGAGGGGAAAGGGAGTGAGAAATCTTGGACTTGAGGATCAGAGCAATTAGGGAGATTCACTTGCCTCTCACAGGGTACATAGCTAGGTTACAACTGAGTAAATCAGGAAGGATTTTAAGCTCTTCTATGGCAAACTTTTAACAAAACATGTAGTCAGGGAGTGTTAGTATCACACGGGCCTGGTAAGGGAGGAGTTTCTGAGGCTTAAAGAGGTAGCAAAGGGCTTTATGATTGATACAGACCCCAAAAGTATGCCAAGCTCCCTGAAGATGGTCATGCTAATAGGTGATAGCATTCACCACAGCCTGAAGATCCTTGTCAAACAAAGCCAAATAGCACTTGTTGGGGGCAAACTTCTGAGAGAAGTAAGCAACTGAGAGTTCCTGACCATTGTTTTTATGAAGAAAAACTGTACCTGCAACCACATTGGAGGTGTCACAGGATACAATGAGCTTCTTGCTGGTGTCAGTGTGGCATAACACAGAGGTTGAGGTGAGCACCCACTTAATTGCCTCAAAGGCCTCCTGGAATTTTGGTGTTCAGAAAAAGGAGGCATTTTTTTTTTGCCAGGGAGTGGAGGTGTGAGAATTAGGGAGAATGTTATAAAGAACAGAACCTAGCTCTCAACCACAATAGAATTGTGGTTTAAGCAACAACCAAAAAGGGTTGCTGCTAACAATTCCTGGGGGACCAAAGTGGGGAAGGAATTAGATGAACATTAAAAACAATAGGAAAACCCAGAAGGCCAAATTAAACTGACAAATTTCAAACTTTATTAGAATAGAGAATGATGAAGCAAGGTCTTTTACAACTCTTGCTTTCATTTAAAGGGAGGGGATGGAATTTGGATGGGAAGTTGAATGTCAAAACTAATCAACCAATGATATGAGGGAATGTGGATGCATCTCTTGAGGAAGGCAAATCTGGACAGATTCAAATGGACAACATCAAAGGAAAGCTGACTCAATCTAAAATTGAGGAATATGTCTTGGATGCAATTACCACTGCTCCCAGTTGCTCTTGCACATGATATTTAACCAGGGGTGTCTCTTGGGTGGGTTAGGTGGGGGCATCTTCAAACCAATTCAGCAAATAATAGTGTGAGGACCTTTCTTGGGGGGTTTCAGTAAATCTTTGGATAAATATCCAGGCGTAATCTGACAGAAATCCCCAAACATTTGGTAAGGATTGAAGTAGAGGACCAAGGGGGAGGCGTAACTTTACAGGAGGGGGCGTAAGCTCCAAGATAGCAGAGGAGAACTTCTTGAGGAAGATCACTGTATCCAAGAAACCTAGGAGTTCCTTCTGGCTCCTGGGAGTTGCCCACTTATGAAGAGCCTTGGCCTTGTTGGGTGAGACCATGTGCTGATCCTTGAGAACCAAGTTTCAAGGAAGGTGTTCTCAGATTTAAAGAGCTTTCAACTGCTTAGCTTAATGAAAAGACATGCATTGTGAATGGCTGCCACCACCACCAAATCTTTTTTGTGCTGCTCAGGGATTGGGGAGTGGATCAAGATATTGTCAATGTAAGTCACTACAAATGAGAAGCAGAGATCACCTAGCACATACTCAATAACCTGCTAGATATTTTGGTGATTTTTTCAGACCAAAGGGCATCACCTTAAACTGGGGACAGTCACATGGAGTCTTAACAGTTGTTAGCCATTTGTCTTCTTTAGTCAAATGTACTTGGTTGAAAATATTAACCTAATCAAGTTTGAAAAAGACAGAAGACTTAGAAATCAACTGGGAAATGAAAGCCTCCATCAGGAGGGGTAGCAGTCAGAGACTATCACATTGTTGAGTAGGGTGCAGTTAATACACAGGCAGAGAGAGCCACCAGACTTCTTGGCAAAGAATACCAGGAAACTGACCAACAATGCTTTATTCAAAACTTAACCTTTCAACAACATGTTATCCAGCCATACACCCAGGGCCTTATCTTCAAGCTTGCTGAAAGGATACATGGGAGCATCAATATTGATGAGGTCAATAATGGTCTTGAAGTTCAAGTCATGACAGGAATGAGAGGGAAATAAATTGGACAGGGTGGCATTAAAAAAGTCCTTAAAGGGTGCAAGGATACCTGGTAACTCAAATGACACTGGGGGAGACCAGGGTTGCCACAAGATACATACATGACTCAGAAAGATTAATCCCTGGGGGAGAAAGAAAAAATATACTGGGATTCTTTCCAGGGGAAGTGCAGTTCATTGGTAAGACAGTCAATCTGTACCAAGTGATGTCTCCATCAACCCACATCCACAATTGCAGGATACAAGAGATCCTCAACTGTGGAGAATCTACTCACAAAGACATGAGCGCCTTTACAGTAGCTAAGTGGTTTGAAGAAGGGATAGCTGAGAACTGGAACATCACTTGCGGCCATGGGAGTCTGTGGGGAAGAAGGGACAGATGCACCAACTGAGATAAACTCAGATTTATGAAGTTACCTGTGGCATCCATGTCCACCAAGACTGAAGCCTTGGCTTTTCAAGTCCTGGTGTAAAATATTACAGTAAAAAGAAAACAGGACATCTCTTCTTTATTCTGGAGAGACAGAATGGACATTGCAGGATCATCCCAGGATGGCAAACAAGGCAGCAAACATAGGGAGGAATCCTGTGATAGTGGACTAGTTGGGAACTTGACCTGGGCGGTACATTACATTGATATTGCCTGTCTTGAGTGGCTTTGCTGCAGGAGGCTTGACTTGGGGGGCTTAGAGGGCGGGAGGTGCACCAACACACCAGACTTGGTTAGGTAAGCCAGCTTATCTCCCACTTGTGTTCCAACACAAACACCTTCTCCAAGGAGGGGTAGATGAATCCTAAGCACCCTTGTCTGCCAAGGCAGCGTCCAGGGAGTGCCAGAACATAGTGACAGCCACCTCAGGAGGGATGGCCAACAATGCAGCTTTGATCTAAAAGCACTCAACATGAGCATCAAGGTCCAGGGCCAAAAACTTAAACAGAGAGTCTCAAAGATCACAGAGGCCTTGGAACTGTGGCAGCTACCGCAGAAGAGACCACAGTGAGGAGTGAGGAGGTATCACCCAACTCCTGGCACTGGAAGAGAAGTGTGAGGGCCCACATGCAGGCATCATCATCAAGAGAATTCAGAAGGGCCATCAACTGCTTAGAATACAAGATATGAGTGTTTAGGGAAGAGGAGTTATCTGAGAGGCAGAGTTGGAGCTCCCCAAGAGCATCAAGGACCTTCTTGCAGACAGCCATAGAAGGAGGTTTACAGGGGGACACCAGTGTGATATTCACTGCTAATTGCGCTCCCCTCCCAGAGTTACAATTAAGAGACATGGTTATCTAATATCAAAACTGAGTGAGAGGAAGAGCCCAAAAGCTGAATACCTTATGTATTAGCCCCATTGAAGTAACCTTTAAGCAAGGATCCAAGTACAAAGTTAAACTGCTACCTACTGGACAACTTTTTGTATGGTTACATGACGAGTTCCTCCAAAAGTACAACCCAAAAGGCTAATATAGAGGGGAAATTTTGTGTACCACAATATTAATGCTATTTTTGATTTTGCCTTTGGACAAGTCACATTTTGATTGCAAAATCCTTCAGTTTCCTTTTGTGTCTCAAAATGGGCTTCAGCCTAAAAAAGGTGATGGTCTCATTTACATTATTTCTGGTGATGCAGTTGATTATCTGCCCGCTTATGAGAGTGGCCAGTGATCTATATGTCCTTCTACCAGTTTGCAGTAAGCGTTTTCAAAATAAGAATCATTCCAATCCATCCAATAAAATCAAGCTCTATTCACATTTCATCCCTGTGATATTATTGTACTTTGGCGCCATCTCAATGGTTGCATCTAGAAGTGAACTATGTTCATTAGCATTCATATGCCCTTGAGCTACACCCCATATTTATTCCTGAATAATGACCTCTTGCTTACTACAGACCCAATCCTACTGCTAGGATCCCCCGGTGTGTGTCTTGACTGCGCCTAATGACACAGCATCTAACAGGACGCCATCCAGTGTAACACTTGAGCAGCCAATTGGAATGATGTCCACAAAGAAGAGAAAGGCAAAGTATGGGTAAGTTAGGTGTTCAAGCCCATTAAAAGCAGACCTGACAAAATCTATGAGGCACATTAGGTGCAGGAGAGCCCTGCAAAGGGGAGCTTCTTGGAAGGGCATATCAACAGGAGGTTCAATAAAGGAAGTTAGAGCCAAAAAGAGAGAGAGAGGCCCCAGGAAGGCCTACCATGGAAAAAGGGGGCCCATCATCTGAAGTGAGGCTCCTCATCAAAGACTCCCCAACAGATAACAGGCCATAAGTTTTCCCAGGCAAGTCATTGAGCATGTAGAGGAGTCTACCAGGGATGCTTGCCACAGAGATAGTAGAAAAGGAGAGGCATGATAACAGCTCTGGGAAGGTGGGCCACAGTAGAAGCAGAATTAGGGCAATGGTGAGAAGTCCAAGATTCATCACAGGAAGCTGCATTTTTAGAACCCCCACAAACTTTCAGGATTCCTGAGGGGCTGGAAAGGAAACCCTCAGCAGAAAAGACTGGGACCAAGAGTACATTAGGGTTCAAGTCAAGGAGAGTGATAAATGGTAGCGTCAAGAGCCAAGAAAACCAATTGAAGGGCTTTAAATGCAAAAAAAGCTCTTAAGTCAACTTACAGCTTTAACCCTGCCAAAAATAGATGACCACAAGCTATTATATAGAGTTTTGCCTTAAAACTTAGGCTCAAACTTGAAAACAAGAGCAGAACAGGTGATTTAAGTTTAATGTTGCAACATTTTTGATTTCTCTTTCAGGAAATAATTCCCAAGTAACTCCCTGAATGATTCCCCAACTAATCATTAAGTTAGTGGCACTCTTATCAATCACCCATCTATTACAGGGATCAACCCTTTTAAGTCCTAAGCAGAACAATACTTGGACAAGCATTATGACTGCCATGACGTACATGGACAGTATGTGGCTTCTCATGATACTATATAATACTCTAAACTCATATCCAATAAAGTATCATTCTCTTCTTAGTTTTCTCCTTTATTTTGTTTATCATACTTCTCAGAAGTATATACTTGAAAGTGGTAGAACAGGTATGTTATCCACACCTACACAACTCAAAGAAAAAATTCCTCTAAAGAAAAGAACCCAACAGATGGCATTCCCCACAGGCTGGAGACAATACAAAGAAGTTCAGGACGTCCCTACGGGATTCACTGTCTTCAACAATATCCTTGTATCAACCAAAAAGTACATCTTACTCAGTACACGAGGAGTCCTGAATCTACCTCCAACCCTGAAGCAATCAAAATACCCAACATTGTATTTCAATACCAAAACTCAGCAGAAATTGGAACATTATCAGGACTATGCTGCAAAAATGCCAATCTCTGGATTCAAAGCACCCAAAACAAGTTTACACAAGTAGGCTACCCCCAGAAACTCTGGGCAAGTGAAATTGCTCTAAACATTACTGGGGCTGCCTCACGCGTTGTAAGCAAATGGTTCAATCAAAAAACCTGGTCATAGCAAAGACTGGGACATGTTCAAGAACACCTTCATGGATAAGTTTGCCATAAAGTACTCTGACGTTGTGGTCATGACAGAGCTCAGAACTTTTAAAATGACAGGAACTATTGAGGAGTACATTGTAGCCTATAAAGAAATACATGATTGAGCTCCTAACACCATCAACTTTGATGAGGCTGGACCATAACTGGACTTCTACAATGGCCTCCCCGCACATATCAGACATCAGTTTGACATGAGCCGTTGCAAGAACCTCCAAGACATATTATTGGAAGTGAAACAAGCTTCACACAAATCTGACAGCCTGCATGTAACCAATAAACAGAAAGAGAGTCCCACAGAAAAGAAGAACCCTCAACCTAAAAAGCAAAACAACTGAGCTAATAACCCTCACCCTTGAGACAGAAACTGTATGTTGTGTTTGGCTCCTGGGGACAGCATCTAGAAGGACACAGTGGGAAACTTTTATAACAAAAGATTTGAGGTTCAAAGCTAGCCCTGGGTTAGCCTTCAGGGTAAAAATAAGGGAATGTACCTTAATTTCCTGGAATAAAATATGAGCAATTCCTTTTGGCAAAAAGGAAAGAAAAAAGCTTGAAGAATATTAAATCCAACACAAATGTGGATAAACTTGTTTTTATTAGGAGAAAATGATTCTACTTAAATAGTAGACAAGGGTCAGTGATCACTCATTAGGTAGACATAGTAGTCAAGGGGGTCACGTTGGGATGAGGTCATACCAGGATCAGACAAGGGCAGATATGGTATTCCAGAACAGGTGGACATTGGAACAGACCCATTTAAAGAAGGCAAGGAATTCATGAAATTGAAAGCAAAACCAACTAAATCTTTGCACATATCAATATTTGAAGGCCATATCAAAATAGCATTAATGGCGGATTACAACATCTCCCCCCCTCAAGATTGGACACAGGGAGTTGATATCTATGGAGAAATTTGGCATGGACTCAGGAAAAAGGACAGCCAGACAACAGTAGTTTCACAGTATACTCAACACCCTTATTGAAGGTGACTTCACAAGGGCCAACCCAGAAGGAGTCTAGTTTGTGGGCTCTGCCCCCAGTACAATTTTGATAATAGAGAACCAAGTCACCCACCTGATATTCAGAGAGGGGGGCTCTGGAAGCATTGGAGGGCAAGAGCTCTAAGGCCTTGACTTTGTAGGCGGTTGAATATGATGTGGCCTGGATGTCAATGATTTAATTGGTTAAGTAATTGACATGAGTTTCTGGATTAGCAGAAGTGTCAACTTTCATCAGCAGGGTCCCAAGATTAAGGGGGTGGTAGCTTCTCTTCCATACAACATGGAAAAGGAGAATCACCCAGTCATCTAGTGTCTACTAAGGCAATAGGCAAAGAGGGCAGCAGGGAGGAACATGTCCCAATTTGCGGCATCAGAGAGGGTGAGTTTTCTCATAATGAACACAAGGGAAGAATTGGCTTGTTTGACAGTTCCATTGGTTGAAGGGTTATATGAGGTAGAAAAGGATTGATGGGTGCCCATAGCTTCTAAAATAGACGTGATGATGCAAGCATTGAAGTTAGTGCCATTATCAGATAGCAAGACTTGTGAGCATCTGTGTCAATAGAAGATATCTTGCAACAAGAAATTTGTAGTAGTATTAGAGTGATGTCTTTAGTAGCTCTGACTTTGACCCATTTGCTAAAATGGTCTACGGCTACCAAGATGAATTAACACCCAGACCTAGAACAAGGGAGAGGTTCAACAGCATCAATACTCACAGTGTGGAAGGCATGTTTAGGCAGGATAAGCTTGAAATGATGTTGTGATGGTTGAGGTTGTTGGAGCTGGAAATAATGACAAGATGCAAGGACGTCAGGGATTAGGAGGCGCATGTTTTCCCAGTAGAAGTTCTTGCACAACCAGTCTTGATTTTTGCTATACCTTCATGTCTAGTATCAATGTGGGCTTGGAGGACAATAGCTATTCTCATACTAGGTCAAACGTAGGGCAGATAGGCATTGTTGACCTTCTTGAAGAGTTGTCTATCCCAAATCATAGCATCCTTTAATAAGACCTGCAGATCCAGAAAAATATCCTCTGGGTTGGTAGTCCAAGAATCAGGGTATCCTATTAACTTGTATAATTGGTTGTCATCAGCGGGATGGATGGCTAATATAGGAATTCTAGACAATCCATCAGCATTCTGATGTTGCTCCCCAGGACAATGTACCACAGGGAAATCATATCCTTGCAAGTGCAGAGCCTAACACGCTAGTTGAACTTCAGGCTCTTTTAGTTGTTGTAGCCATTTAAGGGATGAATGATCAGTGACTACAGTAAAGTGGGTCCTGTAGATATAATGTTAAAACATCTTCAAAGCATGTAGGACTTCCAAGCATTTCTTTTCAGTGACTCTATAGTTCTTTTCATGCTTATTGAGGACTCAGGAAGAATAGGCTACAGGTCAATCTACGCCCTCATAATTGAGCTGGGCTAAGATGGTACCTACAGCTACTCCACTGATGTTGCTATATGAGATAAACTCCTTATCATAATCAGGGTAGAATGAGATGGGAGCTTCTTTGAGCTTGGCCTTCAAAGCCTCAAAGGATTGCTGCTGACTGTCAGTCCATTCAAAGGGTACATTGCAGAGGGGTTGGAAAAGGGGTTCACTCAGTTCAGCAAAGTCAGGGATCAATTTTCAATAATACCCCATCATGCCAAGAAATACTTGGACCTTTCAGAGAGTTGTGGGGCAGCATCTTTTCAATGGCTTCTACCTTATTATTCATGGGGCAGATCCCAGTTTGGAAGACCTCATGGCCTAAGAATTTGAGCCGCTCTTTAAAGAAAGAACACTTGAAGGGGTTGAGCTTTAGGCCTGCTGATCAAATCTTGATAAAGACATCTTTGAGGTGGTCCAAGTGGTCATTAAAGATGGAGCTGAACACAGTGACTTTTTCAAGGTATACAAGGACACAGGAAAGCTTTAGATATTGTAAAATAGAGTACATGGCTTGTTGGAACGTAGCCAGGGCATTACAAAGTTCTTGAGGGCATTTGAGTGGGCTTGTAAAGACCTTCTGAGGTAATGAGAGCAGCCTTTTTGAGATCTTTGGGGGATAAATCAACTTGCCAGTATCCTGATGCTAAATCCATGGAAGAGAAGAACGTTGATCCTCCCAATTGTCTAAGGGTGTCATCAATCCTAGGCAAAGGGTACAAGTCTTTCTTTGTGAGCAAGTTTAGGCAACAGTAATCCATCACAATGCGGTGACCTCCATCCTTTTCTTCAATATGAGCAAAGAGGAGGCCCATGGACTTTTGGAAGGAGCAAGCAGTCCAGCGTCTAATAGTTGCTGGAGCTCATTAGATACCTGAGCGTCCTCTACTTGACTGTGGCAATAAGGCTTTTCACAGAAAGGCGGTACATCACCTGTACCAATCTGGTGAATGAACCCTTTGACTAGGCCATATTCTGTAGGTCTGGAGGCAAAAATATTGCTGAATTGATCAAGCAGGTCTAGTACATCTTTTTGTTGAATGGGGGATAACTGCAGGAAATCAGCAGCAGTGAATAGTGAGAGAACTTGGGGATTCTCTTCTGGCAGATTAAAGTCACTGAAGGTTCCAAAGGGGTAGAGGGACACAACTTGCTCTGCTCCTAGTATATTTCCATGTCCCACAACTTGTCCCCTAGAAATCTGCATTTGTAGAGTGATCAGGTTGGCTAGTAGCAGTTGTACAGACTCTTGATGTGTCCAATCCAGAATTCCAGGGCACAACCAAGTCTTTGCAGCTTAGACAGTCAGGAGAGTACAGCTCTAAGAATGATTTTTCAGGTAGTTTGTAAGATATCTGAGAGCCAATGATCACCTGAGAGCCAGGAGGTATTGTGACGGCTGCAGGAGCAAGCAAAAGGACACCTTACTCTGCTGGGCAGGAAGGAGGAAGAGGACACATGTTGGACAAGTGAGTTCTGTAATTGAGCAAAAAGATACCCATGGGGTATTTAAGCACATAAATTTTTAGACATTTGCCAGGGAAAAAAGGGGTTCCTCAAAGATTAAGGGAACTTTATATCCTAGGAAAGATAGATACCCATATCAAAGATTTAAAATCCCCTTGTATTCTCGGAGGAACTGAGTGCCTACCAGAAGATCATAGCTTTTGTTTTCTAGGACAACAGCGGGGGAAGAAATGAGAAGTTTTCCAAACCTCCTGGACAGGGCAGAGTAGGCACCAATAGCTTGCGTCTGAGAAATGCCAGAAGTGCCATATGATTGATTGTAATTGAGATTGGGAGCCAGTTTAAGTTTCTTCATTAATTTGGAGGATACAACATTAACTGGGGAACCTGTGTCTAGAATTGTCTTTATTTTAACCTTTTGGATCAATACTTCTACACGGGTAGTATCTTTCCCAAAGGAGGGTAAGACAGCCAGAATGTCTTGTGCTGCTTCCAGATCTTTCTCCCATTTTGCTAACATGCATCTTAAGGCAGGAATTTTCTTATAAACAGTCTGCAACAGGAGGGATACAGTCACATTATGGAAGAGAGCTTCTGCTAGCTCAGCAGCTTCTTTGGAGGAGTCTACTAGGACTGGGGGTTAATGGGCTTGCGCCAGATAAGGGCAAGCCACCATGGTCTTGGCTTCATTCAAATGTGAGCAATTTTTAGCCATGGTTTTTCCAGAGCGGAGTTTGTAGGGGACTGACACAGTTTCCAGGAAAGCCAAAACAGAGTAGTCATAACTATCTGGTTCATTGTAGTCAGAATCTTCAGGTTCAGAGCCGCTTGAAAGATTGTGAAATAGGTGAATAATAGTTGGTCAAGACAAAGAGGGAGATTCCTTGTCAGAGGGAGGATCAGGAGGAGACAGGGAAGATTGGTCAGCAGAGAGCGTCTCTGCCTCTAAGCTGACCTCTATTTTCTTGCCTGTTCCTTTGGGTGAAACCCTATACTCAAGGGTTGGTGCAGCTACAAGAGTGGTGTCTAATTTGTCCATAGTTGTGACAAACTTGTCTCTTAGGCTGTCTACTTGAACCAAGAGTCAT
Organism: Entomophthora muscae; assembly: GCA_014839935.2. Lineage (NCBI taxonomy): Eukaryota > Fungi > Entomophthoromycota > Entomophthoromycetes > Entomophthorales > Entomophthoraceae > Entomophthora > Entomophthora muscae. The sequence continues at coordinate 100,798 of QTSX02006568.1, forward strand.
GATACATGGGGTATGCGGGGTAGTCCCAGTGTTACTAGCCTTATTCTCACAAACCACAGTACCTCCATGGGTCAGGTGCATGTCTTTTAGGAGAGTTTTGATACTCTTCATGGAGGTAAGAGATACCTTGTGAGCCTTAAAGTGCAGACACAAGATTTGATTAACCTTTAATTCATTGGAACAAGCTGTGAATGCTTCCCAGGGGGTCAACTGACAACTGGTAATAAGCTGTTGCCCCTCTATATAGAAGCAGTCAGCAAAATCAGCTAGAGTCTCCTTGGGTTTGAACGCAATATGCATGAAGGTATCCTTCTTGACCTCCAAGCTAAGATCCCCTCCAAATTCCTCAATAAGAAGGCGCTTCATATCCTCCCAAGTGACAATAGACAGAAGTTCAGGAACTACAACTTCTTGGCAAGTGGGATGTAGACAAGTGAGAATATGTTCCTTCTTAAGTTCATCAGTAGCCCTACACATTGCAGTTTCTTAGATTTTTAAGAAGGAAGCAATGACTGAGGTCTTAGGATCAAAGATTTTCTTGAAAGAGGGCTTATGATTGGGGTCAATGTACGGCAAGGTGGATTGGCTATTATTACCTGGGTTGAGGACATTAATATGAGGATTTCCTTTAAACTCAGATTCTTCAGCGGGCTATCTAGCCCATAATAATCAAAGGCTCTCCTCCAAGGTGTCAAGAGTAGAGATGTTTTTCCCGCTGAAATCCCTAGTGGTAGCGGCAAAAGTCCCAAATTCATCAATCCACATCTGTTGTACTACCAAGGTGCCTGCCACTCCATTGATGCGGGAGGTCAAAGCAGTAGCCTGCAAGGCTAAAGGAGTGACACACTTGTCCATTGCTTCAGTCAAGTGAATAAGGTTCTGCACCTCCATTTACAGTGCATCCTGTCTGTTGGCAACATCATTGGTAACTTCTGCTAAGTGATCCAGAGAGAGGGCAAAATTGACACAGGGTTGCCCTTCCAATCCAGGACTGCATCTGTGGTCTGTTTGTGCAGGGAACTCATTGACTTCAGGATCTCCCTCACCCTCAGATTCAGAGGATGACTTGTCTGAGAGGCGTTGTTGCAAATAATTGACCTCCCCACACATTGTAGCTAGCTGATCTGTCAAGGAACCAATGTAGAGGTCAGGCATAGGTTTCACTGGTTGAGGGATTGAAACAGATGCTTGGCATCAAGTGGTGGCCTTGAGTTTATTTATGGATTCCCAAACCTTAGCCTCAAAAGCAGAAGAGACTTCCACCAAAGGAGTAGCTAGAGTCACTTCAATTGAGGCTACTCTGTCATCAATGTAGTTTTGAACTTGACTCAGAGTGTTGCCTAGAGAGGACTTATCTAAACCATAATGTAGGTGCAGATGTTGGCCCCAATTGTCAATGTGGGCTCCAACCAACTCAAGTTGGGAGTTGAAATGCTCTTGAAATTTGTTGAGATTGTTAACCAGGGTCTCAAAATCTTGTCAATATTTCAAGAGAGTTGCTTCAATCTGTCCTTGCCACATAGCTTGGTGGTCATCTAGTTCACCTATTTGATCCCTGATGTACCCAGAAAGTAAGGAGTAAAGCAAGTTCAGAGATGAGGTCAAATATTTCTGCAAAGCCAGCAAGTTGCGCTGGTTGTCTGAGAACCAGCAAAGAGGCTATGTATCCACTCATGGTAGGACATGCTTTGTGCATGGTTGTTAGAGACAGCAGTAGCCACAGCAGTCAGGAGTTGATTATGAGATCCTAGCGCCAACTGGTGGTGAACTAGAGCGGGCTGGATGAATTGGTTGGCCAGCACACCAATATTTTTCATTGACTCCATCAATGCAGGGGGAGGCCAAAATCCAGGAGGAAAAAATACAGATCTTCTTAGGCATAGCCAGGGTAAAGGCCAGGAATAGTGTGCATTGCCATGGTACCCATGTGGAGGAGGAAATGCGCAGCATTGCAGGCTTGCTTGTAATTAAGAGAGAAAGCAGGAAGGGGGCCCACACAGGCCTAGGAGATAATACCATTACTATTGGTGTAGAGGGAGAATTGACAATATCCTCTTGAAGTGGAGGACTAGAGACTTTGGGTGGTTTGGGTACTTAATAGACAAAAGGATAAGGACCAGAGAAGGCGCAGGGAAACAGAGTAACCAAGGGGCTTGCAGCCCCTGGTGTGAGCACCATTTTGTTATGTTTGGCTCCTGGGGACAATATCCAGAAGGAAACGGTGAGAAACTTTTATAAAAAATGATTTAAGGTTCAAAGCTAGCCTTGGGTTAGCCTTCAGGGTAAAATTAAGGGCACATATCTTAATTTCCTTGAATACAAGATGAGTAATTCCTTTTGGCAAAAAGGAAAGAAAAAAGACTGAAGAATATTAAAGCCATTGAAAATATGGATAAACTTGTCTTTATTAGGAGAAATATTCTACTTAAATAGTAGACAGGGGTTGATGATCACTCATTAGGTAGACAGACTGGTTGAGGGGGTCACATTGGTATGAAGTCATACCAGGATCAGACAAGGGCAGGTATATTATTCCGGAATGGGTGGACATTGGAACATACCCATTTACAAAGGGCAAGGAATTACCAAAACTGAAAGCAAAACCAGCCAAATCTTTGCATATATCACTATTTGAAGGCTATATTGAAATAGTATTAACGGTGCAATTTACAGCACTGTACAACTCAGGTTAACCAGATGAGTACCAAAAACATAAACAAAGAGGGGAAATCTCAGGGGAGTGCTTAGGCAAGACACCCTCCCCCACCTTACAAGATTTGTACAGGGACCAAGATGTGGACTCAATTACCATGATCCAAGTACCCTCCATTGATCCTCTACTGTTTACCACCCAGACTGAAAATAAACTCCAAACTTATCCATTCTGATTTTTCAGATATCAGGGCACAGCACTATTTGACACTGGAGAAGACCAATACCTCATCAACAAAAGATTTTAAAGCCTCATGAAACTACCCATGGTCCAAAGTAACACCAAGAGAGCTGTCATTGTCAGGAATGCCAATTTGGATGCTCCTAAATCTCAAAATACGGAACCAGAGTTGAACCCTGGACAAAACCCTTTGCAGACCGCTAGGCTCATAGTTGCTACCAGCCCGCCAAGACCCAACCCCTTAGCTGTCCTGCAGGATTCTGCAAGCAAACTGCCAGTGCAAGATGCCAAGAGTTCCCCCGAGGTGCCAACGCCTGACACTGGCAGTTTGCCCGGTGAAATAGACAAATCTCCCCCTGGGAATTATTCCAAACTCTCCCAAAGTCCCGAGGAAGGCACTAAACCCAAAGAGGCACCCAACATTTGAATTGACAAACAGAAGGATTTGAAGTCTTCTCACCTCAAAGCAGCCAGTGGCAGTCCGCCAGTGCCGAGTGCCACACTGCCATCTGAGACACCCGATGCCAACCCGCCCAAGTCCAGAAAACCCGACCAAGAAGTGAAGCCTGGCAGTGAGGGATAAATACCTGTCAGGCCAAGACCAAAACCCCATTGTCATTCTTAAATAAAGGTTATGAGATATTGGTTTCCCCAATTCTTGCCGTATTTTATCCTTGTAATCTGCCAGTTCACTCAAAGATTATCTGGTCCACCTGCCAACCTGCCAGCTACGTACCGCCTGCTAGGTGCCCCCTTTGGTCCTGTCCATTTCATAGAGTATCCCCTAAAGCCCAAGTACAGAGACTATACCAACAACATACTAGCCCGGGATCCCTTGGCCAGAATCACTGAGAGAACCAGATACAACCAAGAAGGCCCTTGGTACATTACCAAACTCGGCCTGTTCAGAGATAAATACAACTTCCTCCCTGCCTACCAAATAGACATGTAGTCACCTGTCACCCCCAAGCCAATGCCTGCCTCCGCCGCTGAACTCCCTCTGGACCATACCAACAAGCTTTTTGGAATCATATATATAACTCTCACGGGAGTAATAGATACTATTGTTCCCGCCGCCAGTCCGTGGTTGTGGTTGGGCAAGTCAATGTCCTACCTCATTAAGTTAGCACCAATCCTTTGGTGGGCCCTGCCCACCCAGTCCGCAACCCGCCAGTTCCCAGACACTAGCGAGCCGGCCAGTCAGGGTTGGTTCCCTGACAGTCATGGCAGAAAACATGAGTACACCAGTCACCCAAGAAGAAAAAACTTTCTGGGCTCAAATAGGGGATGTACAGACAACCCTTGCTGGTTCAGTCATCTCAATCCCCAAGTACAATGTAGTACTTGGTCTAGATTGGATGAGAAAGACCAAACCTCACATCAACTGGGATAGTGCTACCCTCACCATACAACAAGAAGAGGTGCATCATCACATGTATTCAACCTGCCTTGACACATTAATGAGAGACCATGTGTTTGTAAAAACCACATAAATAGAGGAAGAAAAGGACCCTAAGAAAATGGTTGGATCATCTGCACACATGGTATTATTCACTTTAAAAATGTGGAAGCCTTGCTTGAGCAAGATCCAATCCAACAACAGCTAGTCCAAGAATTTCCTTCTGTTTTCAAGAGAAGTTACCAGGACTACCGCCCAACCGGGGCATGCAGCATGAAATCAACCTTAAAGGGAGTGTTCCAAAAGCACACCCCATCTAACGCCTAACACCACAAGAAGACAATGTGTTAAATGCCTACCTGGACAAAGCCCTCAAAAAAGGACTCATTCAATCATTCAAATCCCCTTTTGGTGTGGCTGTCTTTTTTTAGCAAAGAAAGATGATGGATTGCACCTAATAAAATATTAGAGGGTGCTCAACAAGGCCACAATTTAGGACAGATATCTCCTTCCCCTTATTGACAAACTTTTTGACGCCCTGGGGAGTCCCAGTTTTTCACAAAAATTGTTTTAATAGCAGGATATCACCAAATCCGTGTTAAAAATGAAGATCTTCCCAAAACAGTGTTTCAAACTAAGTATGTCATGTTTGAATGTGTTTTCCTTCACTTTGGCATGACAATCACCCCAAGTACCTTTGTAACCTTTATTAACAAAGTATTTAAAGATCAGATTGGAAAAAGGGCTATTGTCAACTTTGACAACATAACCATATACAGCCCTACTAAGGAACAACATTGAAAAGACATCCATCTGGTCCTCTGCACCCTTCAAGAGAATCAACTCATAGCCAAACCCTCCAAATGTGACTTCTTCTCAACAGAACTCCCACTTTTAGGACATATTATCAGTAAGGATGGAGTTAAGCCCAACCCAGAGAAAATAAGAGCCATAACCAATATGCTGGCACCACAAAATAAGAGTGAGCTTTGTGAATTCCTAGGCATGGTAGCCTATTCAGGATACAGTAGTTTTAAAAGCTATGGCGACAAGCAAAAATTCTTCAGATTTAAACAAAATAATTTCAGATTTAAACAAAATTCAACTCTCAGATTAAAATATACACTCTGTTAACAGGGTTTATTGGCGTTAATAGGCAAAATGGGTCAACACAGCAACAAAAGGCTCACATGCAAAGCAAAACCATTCAAAATATAATCCAAAATACATTGATTCACAAACAAAATGGTGTGAGTTGACTTTTGGTGTACATATGTTTACTATGTTAATTGGTGACAAAATACACCCAAGCAAGGTGTGTCAAAACTCAATCCAAAAACAAAACACAATAGCAACTCACAATGTAAACAAAATCACTCACACAATGTGTGCAATGGATTGTAATCATGATTGATACCAAGGTATCTAAAATAAGACACAAGATCTGAAACATAAATTTTAAAAATATTGTGTTGGGTGTTTGCATTTGGCAGTAAAATCTGGGGGAAAGGGTGGATTTTTTTGAGTATTCTAAAATGGGCGTTGTAAAACCAAAAACAACTAACTAAGAAATAAAAAATCTATAATTGGGATATTGAGTGGGAAAAAATAATAATTTAATATCCATAAACAGATAAAAGCAAAAATAAAATTAGAGAGTAACTTAATTAGGTTTTATTTAATATTTTATTAAATTCTAAAAATGGAAGGAACATAACAACAGACTACCATTGTACCTGTTGTGTACGCAGTTGCGGTTGCCCCCGCGGGTCAAAGAATAGACTTAGTACAACACAAGTGCCTACTCAGGAGGGAGGCGGGAGAGGAGAGTTCCATAGTGACACTGCACTGATATAGCCGGTTCAAGGAGCACAAGCTTCAAGGGTGCAGAGCATAAACCCTCAGGTCCCAAAGCTGACCCGGAAGCCCACCAAGGTTACCACTACCAAAAATGGATAGAAACAAGGAGGTAGAACTTACTTCATATGTGTTTGACGTTGTGTACCTGCAAGAGTTGGTCTCTTCAGCCATGCTGGAGAAGGTGAAGCCTGTACTTGATACTAGCTATGAGCCCTACGTCAGTGATGTCAATCAGGAGGATGACAAGGAGACCCAGTTCTATCAAACCAATGAGGGACAGCTGATGCTAAAAAAAGTTGCAGCCTTCTACAACAAGGTGCCCATGCATTGCAAGCCTGTCATCAATCAGGATCCTGGCTTGTCTGAACCCACAAAGCCCGCCCAGAAGCGCATCCCCAACATCAAACGCATCATCCTGCTTAAGCTAATGCAGGAATTGGGTGACTACAAGGCGGCTGCGGCCCTTGTTGGGGTGGATCCCAAGTACGCCAGCAAGACCTTCAACAAGTTCATTGATACTGGCTGAGTCCTTGCCGCAGAGAAATCCTTGTGCGTTTCCACTATGCTCACCAAGGAGCACAAATGGGCAATCCGCCAGTGGATCACCTGGGACTGCCATCTTGAACTGGAAAATATACAGGCTATGGTCAAGTCCACTTTTGGGATTGAGGCCTCAATTTCCTTTTACTACCATCTGGTCAAGGGAATGCAATTTCCTGGAAAAAACTCGGGGTATCCCCATACAATTGGAACAGCCCAGCCAACATTGACGTCCAGAAAAAATATACAGAGGCGTACACTGCTCTCAAAGCCAAGGGGACAGTCAAATTCTACTACATTGACAAATCAGAATTTTCCTTGTCAATGCGCAATGGGTATGGGTATGTCCCCAAAGGCTCAAATGACGGGATGGCTTGGCGTGCTGCAGTCTGCGCCACAGCCTATTTGATGGTGGCTCTCCTTGTTCCAAAGGGGGTTGAGCTGTACCAAATGATATTAAGATCTTAAAATAGCCAGAACTTTCTATCATTTCTCCGATTGGTCCAGGAGCACCTGAGGCGCACAAGCCCTGGCTTCACCAATGTCATTGTGTTGGACAATGTTGGTCTCCATAAGGTGGCTGATATTCTTGAGGAATTCCCAATGATTGACACTAGCATCACAGTGGGCCACCAGAGATTGGCCACAGCAAATTTACACCTTCTCTTCCTCCCTGCCTATTTGCCATTCCTAAATCCCACTGAGAAAGTCTTTGGGTGGCTCAAGCAAGTTGTCAAGCGAGGAACCCCAACTGGGACTGAGGACCTGTTTGATTTACTGCAGGCCAGGATCTATACCCTCCCAGCTGAGACCGTGACCAAATTCTATGGCCACACTGATTTGTTCATCCCTGCATGCCTAGCCAAACAGCCAATCAATTAAAGGCTTAGTGTGTCCACTTTTTTATATTCTCTAATTTATTATTCAATATTTATTAATTATCATTTTATATTTAGATGTTTCTACACCCTCAATCACATTCAGAAGATACATCAATAGATGTAAGTAGTTTATTTATTTTATTGCATATTATTTTATTATGCCATCTAAGAGTATCCCAAACGCTTGATACTGGATTACACAAACGCATTAATATCACATTTAGAAAATAAATATAATAATCAAAAAAAGTTAATGTAATGTGTCCAAATCAGAAGTAGATTTTATTGAAATATATTATTATGCTTTTATTAAGACCTTCTCTGGGATATATTCTGCAGATCTTGTTTGCTAAAATAAGAATTAGAAAAATTTATTATAATAAAAATATTATAAATTTCAATGGAATCATTTGGAAGAGAGAATTTATTAAGATCACCTATAGTGAGTTTGGCAGTATGTACCCACCCCACAATGGAGGTGGCAGACAACCTCCACTGCCACACTGTGGACGGTGGATACACCCTGGTTAAAATATTCTCGCCTGCTGGTAAAAGGGAGGATGGTGAAGTGGGAATGGAGGAGAAGCTTTTCTGGTGAGGCTGCAAACCCAAAGATGACAGCCAGGATCAAGGCGTCCTGGATGATGTGATCCACCAAGTCGTACCCGGGAGGGGACCTTCTTCCCATCCAGGGAGAGCCTGGCCTTGTCAATCCCCAGAAGGACCCCATCCAGGTCCTCAACCAACGTGCCCATCCCAAAGTAAAAGAGAAACCCCAGGTAAACAACAAGGTGAAGCCTTTGCCCAGCAAAGGCTTCTGTAAGCTCGCACAGTTTGTTGTATACTATGCTTATTTTTTCTCATGCTTAGTTTTGCCAAAGGTAGGATCCATAGCTTCTGGGACCCCCGTCTTGTCAGCACTCCAGGCCAGCCCAAAGTCTGCCAGGAGGATCTTGGTCTTCTTTACGGCTGTTGCATCCGCAACAGCCAGCTTTTCTACTGCGCACCCAAAGTTCTCCAGCAAGTAAGACAGGGTGTGCTCCACTGGGAAGCAGAAGCAAGCAGCCGCATGAGCCTGACCTATCTCCGGTACATTCTTGAATGGGAGCGTCACCAGGACGTCCCAAACAAGCTCAATGGAGTTTACACAGTAAACTCTACTGAGTGATACCGGGTCCAGGCGGACCAGTTGGGCATCCTTGTAGGCAGTAACTGCCCACTCAGATGCCCCCTCTTCATGTGTCAGCCCAGCCAATGCCTCCCTGGACATAGGAAAGGACCCGTGAATACGGTCTTCAAGCTCCCGCAAGACAGGGAGGGACAGGAAAAGCTGCTTGGCCACATGAGTGGCGTAGTTGGCGTAGAATGTGGCAGGGACAAAAGGGACCAGGACCCAGTGGAGTTCACCATCAACTTCTTCTAAAAAAAGGTAAGTATTTGGAATTTTTTTATTAATTATTATTTTAGGTTACCTTCTGCAGTCTCCTCCTTGCCCGCAGCCTTGGCAGGCTTTGCTATTCTTGGTGTAACCAGTTGTGCTGGCTGCTCAGTGTCATTTGTTTGGGTACGTTTTGCAGGTCTTAGGTGGGCATAAATTTCTGGGTCATCTGTCCAGACAGACAGCGCGGAGAGGGCAAAGGACTTGAATTGAAGGCCTTCCACAACGTGCTTCTGGACATTTAAAAGTTGCTCAATTGTTGTTTTGGGGGTTTCTGGAATCTTGGCTATGAGTGCTTTGGCAGACACCTTTTCAATTTTGTCCCCTTCAAGGACGGCAGACTTAACTCTTGCTTTGACCTTGCAGTCAATCTCTTTAATTTTGGTAATTGCCAAGTTGAGGTCTTTTAGCAGCTTCTCCAATTCTCTCATTTTATTTTTTTACTAACCTTTCCATATGTTTTTATAGCTTTTGCCCCAATAAATTCTGTATTATTTTGATACTGTTGCCTCTTTGTTTAGTCCTTTTTGTTTTCCCGTTTATCACATTATCCCATCTTTTTACCCATTGTGTATATGTTTTACGCTCATCTCAATATGTGTTGTTTGCTTTGTGTTGGCATTGTTTCCTTGATTACCATATTATTTTTAGCGCTTGACATAGCCCCTTATGAAAACATTAACAACAATTTGGTGATCAGCTAAATTTGAATTAAAAAATTATAGGTTAACTTTTTTTAGATAAAGTTGTTACTGATCTGAATTCAAAACCTTAATGATAAACTTTAAGCCAATCAGGAGCCAAGTGATAAAGTGATTGTTGTGACATAAAGAGTCATTCAATAATTCTTTGATGCATGTGCGCTAATTAATATGATTGGCTGGATGTTTTGCCATTGTACACCATTGCCGCTGTGGCAAGTTGTTGATGGACTAGTGCCCAATCAGCTGCTGGGTTTGCACTAGTCCATCAACAACTTGCCACAGCGGCAATGGCGTACAATGGCAAAACATCCAGCCAATCATATTAATTAGCGCACATGCATCAAAGAATTATTGAATGACCCTTATGTCACAACAATCACTTTATCACTTGGCTACTGATTGGCTTAAAGTTTATCATTAAGGTTTTGAATTCAGATCAGTAACAACTTTATCTAAAAAAAGTTAACCTATAATTTTTTAATTCAAATTTAGCTGATCACCAAATTGTTGTTAATGTTTTCATAAGGGGCTATGGCTGGGTGCTAAAAATAACTGTGTTCAGGATCTAGATACACACCTTAGTAAATATATGATTTTATAGAAATAAGCTGAACATAAAGAATAAAACCAACTATAAACAAAGAGAACATGAACAATTGAAATTCAAAAAAAAGATAATATAAATAGAAAATGTTTGGTGACAGGGGTTTATTGGGGTGAGGAAGAGTGATGCCTAGTAGGCAAAATGGCGAAGGAAGGAGGACATAGAGGCAGTGCTGGCCTGGGGAGTCTGGGATTGGATGGGTTGGGTTTGAGGGCAGGGGGTGTTGGTGGCGGGGGTGGAGGCAGGAGGATTGCGTGTGATGGCTGCCATATACCGCTCATTGTACTCCTCATCAGTCATTGGCTGGATGGGCTGGTAGGTGGCTGTGGCACGGGGTGGGAGGCGCTTATCCTTGCGTGATTGGTTACCCATGTTCACATGGAAAACCATTTGCGCAAACAAGTCAGCCACCATTTGGTGACCAAAGAGAAAATTGTGATCAAGGACCCCAAGATAGAGTTTGTTGAAAGCCTGAGGGTGGCGCTCCCGTAGTGTATCTCTAATGTTGAAGAAGACAACATCAGCCAGATGGACGTCAGCATGGCTGGCAGGGTAGACTGAGGCCTAGTGCCCGCGTCCCTGGATGGCCTCAAGGGTGGTGGAGCTTCCCTCCATCTGGTGGCTCAAGAAAACCTGGTATTTGGAATTCATGCCATCCCAGGAGTCAAGCAATCCACCGCGGATGTGGCTGTATGAGTACCTATCAATAAAATCAGGGGTTGTCCAATAGTAGACAAAACCCTTGGCTGAAACAGCCAGAAATGCACCAATGAAAGTCCCCTTATTGACCTTCTTCCTTCCATTCTTAGTGGCAGCTTTTCTTTGGGTGCCAAAATCATCAAAATCTATGGATATCTTATAGTAAGAGATGAACATGACATCATCTGACAGACTAGTCAGGCATTGGACCAGGGTGAATTCGATGGCGGGATCATACAGGGAATCCTCAGCGCCATCCCATTGGTCACCGGCAAAATTGGTAAGAACCCGTACGGAAGCCACCTTCCCATACATCCAGAGCTGCACCATGCACTTGGAGACCCATATGTTATGGTGTGCAAGCTGCTTTCAGACCTGGGTCAAGGGAAGCTTGGGGTCCCGCTGGAGGAGGTCAAGCATTATTGGGTAGGCCTTGGCTATCTGGGACTCCGTGGCCTTCTTTGGCTTCTTGGCCGTCCTAATCAGATTCCCCTTATTCATTAGGTTGTTGGACTCTCACATTATGGTGGCTCAGGTAAATTGCAACTGGGCGGCAATCTGATCCCAGGACAGACCCTGCAGGTTGAGTGCCACAATTTCCTGAAGAATTTGGGTGGTGATGATTTGTTGCTTGGGGCGCTGGGCCGGGGGAGCTGAAGCCTGATTGGCTGAGGGGGGAGCAGGTTGGCTGGTGGCGGAAAGATGTTCCAAATCAGGGTTGCCATCCTGATTGGTTAGTTGACGGGCAGCTTGTACTGGGGTAGGTGTGGGAGCAGGGGCAGAGCTAGACGCTAAGTGACTCTCAAACAAGTCAAAGCCATAGGGGTCAGTGGTAAGGTGCAGGTCAGCTTCCTTGTTACCTGTCTCAAAGGCTTGGGTGTAAACGGGTGCCTCTACACTCTGAGCCTTGCCTTCATTGAATCTGGTTTGGCTGCTGCTGGCTTGGCTGCTGGCGCCGTTGAAGATGTTGTTTTTAAAAACCATTGTAAAAAACCTAGGATAAAATCACTAAAAGTAGAAATTTTAAAATTTAATGAATTATTTTTATTGTAATCTCAAGTCCATATTTGGAAGGTTCTCAAAACCTTTTCATACAAATCTGGAGCCAGGAAAATGAATAAAATGCCTCTGGTCCTAAATTGGATAGCTGTTGATCGGCTGTTAAACTGTTATTTTTTTATTTTAGGCTGCTCATACTACACATCTTGTGTGAGTTCATTTTTTTTGTGCTTGTGTAATCTTGCTTCTAGATTGCTCCAATTTTGGTTTCACTTTAGTCCTTCTGTTGGTGCCTCATATGAATCCTGCTTGGATTATAATATACTCTGGAATAGCATCCATCCATTTTACTTGTTGCGTCAGTTCATTTTGTTTGTGGTTTGAACTACACCGCTTGATGTTTGATATAATTTTGTATGATGGGCTAGTGAAATTTTGTTTTTGGTTTGACAGTTCATTTATTAACTGGAAATATTTAAATTAATTGAATCCTGAATCTTGCGCGACTTGGATTTTGTTTAAATCTGAAGAATTTTTGCTTGTTGCCATAGCTTTTAAAACTACTGTATCTATCCCTGACTGGGGCCTTTGCCTGCTCCCTTATCTGCAATCACTGGAAATACGGCAAAGTTTTTATGGGCACCGTTGAGAGACCAATACTTTTGACAATTAAAAGAACAAATGGTCACCACCCTTATCTTACAATATCCCAGTTGTGAAGGAGGGTACAAATTAGAGACTGATGCCTCTGACTATTCAACAGGGGGAGTACTCTGAATTCAAACTGAAGAAAAGGACTTCCTGTCTGTAGCATAGGAACCAAGAAAGCTGTCTGATGGTGAGCAAAGGTACCTGATACATGGCAAGGAACTGATAGCTATTGTCCACTGTTCAATGGAGTGGCGATGTTATCTGGAAGGTGCACAGAGATTCAAAGCGCTAATCAACCACAAGTCACTGGTATTCTTTAAGACTTGGCAGAACCTATCTAGACAACAAGCTGAATGGGTGAGCCTCATACAGAGGTACCCCAAGATAATTGAGTATAAACCAGGCAAGGAAATGCTTACTGCAGATGCCCTGTCAAGGCTATACTGTAAACATCTCCTATGCACTAATGAAGACCCTGATTGGCCCACGTTAATAATGGGTAATCTCCTAGAGGGGTTCCCATCTGGTACACCAATGGACATCCAAGATAAAATTCTCAAGAACAAAGATCTGTTCAAAAACGTATATGGTACTCTACACCACATATTACCAAGTGGTGATACTGTACCATACTTCCCATTAACACAAAAGATTGACACCGTCCTTTGATACCACAGAGATCTGGGAAACACCTGTAGCAGGAACCTGGATGAATACCTCAAGAAACGATACTGGTGGCCCAATATGCTGGATGGCATCAAGGAAGTACTAGACCAATGCAAAGTCTGTGAAAAATACGCCCACTCCAAGGCACCCCCAATCATTAATACCAGTATCAGTCACACAACCTTTCAAAGTGGGGTCCCTGGATATTGTGGGACCAATGCCCAGAAATAGCAAAGGCAAAAAGTACATCATCATAGCTATCAACTATGAAACCAGATGGCATGTAGCACAAGCTATAAAAGAGCACAAAGGAAATGATATACAATGTTTTATTGGCAAGGAGATCATGGCTAAGTTTGGGAAAGCTGGACTCCAAATCATGGAGGGAGGAACAGAACTCAACACTATTGACACCAATATTTACCTTGCCAAAAATAGAATAAAGCACATCACAGCCAGCCCATATCACCCCCAAGCAAATGGATGAGTAGAACAACTAAACAGCGCGCTCATAGAAGCCCTAAGTAAGTTATCTGCTAGCAATTCAAAGGACTGGGTTGACATGCTCCCAACAGCACTCATGGTCTTTAGAGCACAATTCAACTGTAACATGGGCAAAAGCACATATGAGCTCATCTATGGACAAAAGCCTGCTTTTGTAAGTACAACCGTAGGACCACAATTATCTCTACCCAAAAAGGTGCCAGATGACAGTAACCCTGACGTGCAGTGTGCAAGAAAAGACCAGGACAACATGGAATGAAAAAGAGTTAAGAGAGAAGCAATCCCACTACAGCAAGAGGGATTCCAAGCTGGGGACAAAATATTAATTGTCAACCACAATCAGCATAGGTTAGACCCAGGGTTAGGTGGGCCAGGCATTGTCATGGAAGTCAAGCCAAACAACACTTACCTTGCCAAAGGAATTAGAGCCTGTACAGAACTCAAGCCTATACATTGTGGCTGAATCCACCTGTGTAAAGAAAGAACAGCACAACATACCTCTTGGCTTCCTGTACCCAATGCAACACTGGATTGGTACCAAGCCCAAATCCCCAACACTCTCAAGAGAATCCCCAAGGTTCCACCTTCCAGCACCCCAGGGGAGATGTCGCAACATCTATAATTACTCCCTCTCAAGAAAGTGATTCCCTGGGTAACTCCCCAAATAATTCCCCAACTAATCATTGAGTCAGGGGTGCTCTTATCAATCACCCATCTATTACAGGATCAAACCTTTTGAGCCCTAAGCAGAACACCACTTGGACAAGCCTCATGACTGCCATGGCATACATGGATAATATGTGGCTTCTCATGATACTATATAATACCCTAAACTCATATCCAACAAAGTGTCATTCTCTTCTTAATTTTCCCCTTTATCTTGTTTATTACACTTCTAAGAAGTATATACATGACACTAACATTAAATTTATAAAGCAAGAAGCTGGGAGCCTTAATCCAAAGGATAAAGGTAAAGGAGACTATGAACTCTACCAACAGCAGTATTTTAAATATAAGGGATTCAGGAGACTATCCTGGCAGCACTTCAAGCTTAAGGTTTAATTATGAATAGACAAGCAGGGCACCTGGAAGGGCATGTATGCCTTTTAAAGTGGGATCTTGAGAATTGGGGGCCATCATGGGAGCTAAAGCCCAGGGGCAGATCTGGCTGGTTGTTAGATAAAATTTTCAAACCCGTGCCAGGGGGTTGGAAGTTTCAGCAATAATTTATGGAACTGTCTTTGATTGGCTGGGAATGTAGCCATGAGTTGGGAGTGGAAATTCTTGAGATTTAGGGCCAGATGAGGACGACAATGTGGTGGGTATCTGATTGGTTGAGGCAAAAGCATTTCAGGTGTGGGTGCAACCAGGCCAGAAGAGAGTCTAAATCAATTAGGGTTTCCTCTAAAGTTGGAATGGGGGACTGGGAGAAAAATAGAGCATTGAGAATAGTATGCCAAGACAAAGCTTTCATCAACTGTATGAGCCAAATCTGGGTCCTCTTCCTGGACTGTTGCCCTCCCCAATCCAAACACTGAACTATAATAAGCTCAATTAAAAAATGTATTTATTATCCCTCTCAGGAAATCTTTTCCCCAGTAATTACTTGGCTACGGGATAGAGGGTGACCCAAAGACTTAGCACAGATGTTACACAGGGATTGTCCCTTTGATTTCCTGAGGGACCCTACCCTTCCAAACCACATGGCATACACGAGCTACATGGACGCTATGTGGCAGCTATATATAGCGCTTCTTCTGGTTCAATAAATGTATCAATAGCTTCTAAAAACTTTCTTCGTATTTAATATTATGCACTTCCCAGAAGTGTATACTCAACACCGAATCCGATTTATTGAACGAAAATGTATGTATTCAATTATAGGCTCAAGTATAAATGTTGAATTTAATCAAGTAAATCTAGGGATCCTATGGCATGGAGGATTATAGCTTTGCCAAGCCTTTGATGGCTTCGAATCGTACGACAAAGTCTTTCAAATCTGCGTTACACGGGAGCAGAGGGACGTGGGTGAGTTGAACCAGTGTACTGTGGGTGGAGCGAAGCTTTGCAGCGGCCACCTTGATGATGTTTTGCATCGTATTCTGGGCTGTCTGGCGGTCAGCTGAACCTTTTAGTACAACGTATGCTCGGAACGGCCGGCTGCCTGGGACCACAACACATCTCTTGACTTCAGGGTGGTCTGTGATAGCCTTTTGAAGCTCGGCTGCAGAGACGGGAGAATATATGTTAGTGGGTTCGTCGCAGAAGGTTTCGAAACCAAACGATTGAGTTGAATACTGGTCTAGGATGTTGTACATTGTTTTGGATTCCAATATCTGGTGATACTTTATACTGTCCATGTCTGTTGTATTCATGCCATTGTTTCTAGAATGTAGAATACGGTCACCTGAGTAAATTTGACTGCCCATTAGTGACTGTTTACTGCAGGGTCCCGTCTAATTTACGAGCACTTAAGTCTGGAGTCGAGTACAGAGGCTGGGTGGTCCTGAACCTCAGCCAATCAGAAACCGCTGTGATACCCTACTTGATTTTGAGGCTGATCTGGGGCTCTCCCAGGCACCAGGCTTGCGCTCAGGAAGGGTTGGAAAGCCATTTTTTAATTTAAATATTTAATTTCTGCCAAAAAAACTCTGATCTTAACAACTAGGCTGCTCCGGCCCAGTTCCGGCTTCCATTAAAAAAGTTATTTTAAGCAGATTCAAATATAGCAAATTTGCTTGGCTGTGGCAGCCCAGAGTCGGAAGCTATCCGGAGCTGGGCCGAAGGGTCCTATGCTCGGAGCAAGACATCTCATTTTTAATCGTATTCACATAAATCATAAACTGAATCCTCTCTTTTAAATAGATACAGTGGAAAATCAGGAGTCCGTTATGGCCCCTACTTACATTTTCTTGCATTTTAAACGCGGCATTTACGCCTCAGATGGTCAACTCCATACTGGTTTTCGGCAAGATTCATCCCCGAATCTCAAAATCTGCTTACAAAGCAACCAACTTCATGCATCGATTTCACCTTGTTCCCTTTAAAAAATACATCCATTTCACATCCGGCGCAATGTGGCCAACCCTTATAGGATAAGGGCGAGTACAGCGTAGAACAAATCAGCACTGTTTTCGGTTCTTGTCAGATACATTTAATATACATTGGCCTGCTTAACGATGAATTGTATCAACCATTAAAGATTATAGCACAGTTTATATGAATTATGATCATCATTAGAAAGTAAGCCATTATACGTGCTTTCACAATTTGTGCTGCTACTCTCAAAGTTACAACCAAAGATCTCAAAAGGCTTGAACATGGGATTTTTGCCCAATAGGCAAAATTTTAACTTTTTATAAGCTTAGCTTTCTATCGGTTTACAGTAATTTTAAAAGCTATGGTGACAACCAAAAATACCTCAGATTTAAACAAAATGATTTCAGATTTAAACAAAATCCAGCTGTCAGGACTCCGTAATAATAGGGTAGACCTGACCATTATTGTCATGAATGACATTTCAATACTTGTATTGAAAACTCAAGAGTTGAGCCCCAGTTCCCAAAGTACAGATCCAACTCTCCAGGACAGTCCAGGACCCGCCAACCCGTTAAGTCACAGGCTCAAATTGAAGAATTGCTCTGCGACCTGCCGGCCTACTACGGAGAATTCCCTGAATAGTTGTCAGTCTACTGTCAAACTGGTGCCAACAAAGACCCATATCAACAAAGGAGGTGTGACCTGGCTAACGGAGGTTGGTGAAGGACCCACTGCCAACCTGCTCAACACCAATACTGGAGTTTTGAAACCAACATTGGAAACCCAGGAATCAAACCCTGACCCTCCAAAGACTACTCAAGTCACACAAAGTGGATGGGAGACCACCCACTTGTTAAATTGCAAACCCAAGTTAACGAGTTACCCCAAGACCCACCAGCCTCCCAAAGACAATTCCCCAAATGTTCATCAGATTGATGCCAACCTTGAGCCACCAAAGACCCGAACCTATACAGAGGTTGCAGCTTGCCTTAAGGAGGTTAAAACAAAACCTATTTTTAACTTTGCCAATGACCACCAGCAACTGCCAGTCTTCCACCCAGAAGGGGTAGTACAATTGGACTACTCAGGTGACATAGTGAACAGTGGCGGCGGAATGAAGCATTGCCATTCCTATTTGCCAGAGCAGGCACAACCTGGATCTGCTGCCCTTGAGACCCCAAGCCAAGACCCACGTCCCGCCAGTGCCTTGTCTGCAAACCTGAACCCTGCGAAAATTGAAGAAGCGAAGTCCCAGGGTATAAAAACCCTGGCAGTATGGTGAAGACCCCATCGTCATTTTTGATAATAAAGTTTTATGAACCTTTGGTTTGAATAAATCTTACCCTATCTAGTCTTAGTGATCTTCCATCTTAATTCCGGTCAAGTAGACAACCAGGCTGCCGCCCCCTCCCGAGCCCAATCTACTGAATTGCCCCAGGCATTATACCGCCCCTGGGAGCTCCCTTTGGACCTGTGCACTTTACTGAGTACCCCCCCCCCAACCTGGCCTATTCAGAGTACGGCTTGGAGACCATCCTCATTGCTGACTCCTTGGCCAGGACTAGAGAAACCGAATACATAGGACACAAATAAAAGTGGTACAAAAGGCCACCAAGATTGTTCAAAGACAAGTACAATTATCTTTCAGCGTACTTTGTTCCCATGACTCCACCATTAACCCCAAGACCAGACCACCCCTTGGAACCTGCTGCTGCTGCCAAGATCACCTCTACCCAACTGTTTGGAGTACTCTATATTACTTTGACAGGATTGGTGGATTCTGTGGTCCCCAACTCCAGACCCTGGTCCTTGCTCGGCCAATCTGTATCTTATATTATCAAGTTAGCACCCATTCTATGGTGGGCCCTACCTGCCGGCTCAACCGCCCCTCACCCTGAGCCACCCAATGCCTCTACCTATGACTGGTTTCCTGTCATTATGACAATCTTTTACAAACACAGTAACCTGGGCCCCAAGATGTTGTTAACACTTGGGGCAACTTGTATGCTTTTTTTGTGATAATCACTTATTACACCCATAAGGCAATTACCTCCCTGCTACTCCCATGGATGAAGAACCAACCCACCAAAGAACTGAAAGACCCTGCACCTGGTGCTGAACCCCAAAATTCAGCCACATCACAAGTGCAAAATGTGATAGTAAACCAGACCACAACCAAGGTGGATATGCCCCAGATGGGCAAACTCACCTTAGAAGAAGCTTGCTGAGCCATGCCAGTCCTCCGCCTCCATTTCCAAACCAACACCAATGCCTACCCCAGTGACACTGAGAAAGTCTTGGGGGTGGCCACCATGCTATCAGGAGATGCACTGGATTGGTTAGGGAAAGCCACCGCTGAAGATGTCAAATTTTGCCTTGACTATTCAAAATTTGAGGCCAAGCTCATGAGCACCGGCGATGACCAAGACACCAGATACTATGCGCTGAACTCTATATTAGAGATCCAACAAGCAAACCGCCCTATCCAAGCCTATATTTATGAGTTTCTTAAACTTAAGGCGTGCACCCAACTTGAAGATGAATTATCTGCCATTATCTTCAGAAAGGGAGTCAATTCAGCCATGAAAGACCTGTTGAAGCACCACCCGCCTACGCTGAGCCTGGAGGAACTACTGCCCCTATGCAAGGGCGTGAGTCTAAACCAAGAAGGACATAACTTGTACCCTGCTTGAGCTGTCAGGGCCATGATGCCTAATTGACCTGGAATGTCCCCTGACAAGTTGCAACACCATTATCAAGATGGGTTGTGTTTCTACTGCCATGAGGCCAGACACCTAACCAGAGCATGCCCTAAGAATACACCTCCTGTATCCCTGGCACAAATAAACACCTCTGCACAATCTTATAAATTCATCCAGGTGACCATAGACTGTATGGGAATCAAGCGCCAGATTGAGGCTTTTATTAACACAGGAGCCAATGAAAGTTTTATTGATGCCAATCTGGCAAAGGAACTAGGATTAACAGCTTCAGAGCGCAGCCTGCAAGTAACCATGGGGAACATTTCCCTGGACACTGGTTACGAGTGTGAACAGGAACTTCCTTTGACAATTGGACAGAACGTGTATCTAACCCCCTTGATCCTCCTGCCAGGATTTCCTCACCCTCTAATACTGGGCAACTCATGATCCGACAGACATGGCCTTATCCTAAACTATTGTGAGCAAACCACCACCTTGGGACGACCCAAATCTTGTGACACTGTTCTGTTCTGTATGAGTCCTGGCAGAACCCCAACCAACAGACTCTTAACCATAAAGTTGAAACCCAGCGTTGGGACACTACCTATTCCCCTACAGAAATGGGACCACATTTTTAGCAAAGAAGAGGCCACAAAACTGCCCAACCACTCAATCTACGACCACGCTATAGACCTGCTACCAGGCACCCAACCCCATCACGGCCCCATCTATATTTGCAACCATCAAGAACAAGCAGCCCTGAAAGCTTACTTGGAGGATATGACAATAAAGTGTTTCATCCAAGTGTCAAAGGCCCCCCTGCTTGTCACCAATGCTGTTTGTAGGAAAGAAGGACAGCGGAATGCGTCCCTGCGTGAACTACCAGAAGCTGAATGATATCACTGTGAAGAACCGCTATCCCATCCCCAACGCCAATGACCTTTGTGACGTACTAACTGGAGCCCAGGTGTACTCAAAAATTGACCTAAGAGATGCGTTCAACCAAATCTGAATCAAAGAGGGCAACAAATACAAAACGGCGTTCAAGACCAGGTATGGACTCTATGAATACCTGGTGATGTCATTTGGACTATGTAACGCCCCCAGCACCTTCCAGCACATGATAAACACTGTATTGGGTGAATACCTCAACTAGTTCTGTGTGGCATATCTGGACAAAATTCTCATCTACAGCAAGACTAACAAGGAACACCTGCATCACCTGGACCTTATACTCAAAAAACTCTCCCAAGCAAACCTATACACCAAGCTTAATAAATGTGAATTCTTCCAGTCCAAAGTTGAATTCCTGGGATACATAATAAAGACTGGCAGGTTTGCAATGGCACAGGACAAAGTAGAAGCAATAATGTCTTGGCTGGTGCCCAAAAGCAGGAAATACGTGAGAAGTTTCTTGGGCCTTGCAAATTATTGCAGGGATTTCATCCAAATTTTTTCTCACATCACCCTGCCCCTGACCTGCCTATGCTCTGACAAGGTCACCTTTTCCTGGACTCCAGAATGCACCACCGCCTTCAAGACCCTGAAAACTGCCTTCACCTCTGCCCCCGTCCTGGCCATGCCCAACCCATCCAAGCCTTTTGTACTGGAAACAGACACATCCAACTTTGCGGTGGGTGGGGTCCTTCTTCAGGAAGGAGGGGATAGTATGCTAGATACTGTAGCATATTACTCCAAGAAGATGCTGCCTTCTGAAGGAAAATAACCAATCTACAACAAGGAGATGCTTGCTATAATGAAGACCTTGAAACATTGGCGCCGATACCTATGTGGCGCCGAGTTTCCAGTAAAGGTCCTAACCAATCACAAGAACCTGGTTTATTTCTTTAAACCCAGACAGCTGAACCAAAGACAGGCCAGATGGGCCTTAGAACTGGCTGACTACACCTTGATCTTCAACTACAATCCTGGAAAGGTGAACATGGTACCCAACACCCTGAGTAGAAGAGCTGATCTGACCCCTTCCTCTGCAGAAACCAAGGACCACAACACACATGTACTCCTTGACCCTGCCAGCCTAAGCATTCAATTGATGTACATGAAGATCATGGCTCACAAACTTGACATAATTGAGGCGCAGAAACAAGACAAATACTCAGCAGAACTTGTTGACAATTTGACCTCAGACCCAGAGAGCTGCTACCACAAGAAAGGATTTTTGCTGAAAGGATCCACCCTGCTATTACAAAACCAAATCTATGTACCAGAAGGTGAAACAAGGACCAAAGTACTAGTTGATTATCATGACTCAGAGATGGCCAGACACCCTGGCAGACTCAAGACACTCCGAGGAATCAAGAAGAATTACGCTTGGCTCCAAATGGACAAAGACGTGGCTGCCTATATCAATGGTTGTGAGACATGTGAAAGAACCAAACCCCGTAGATCCAAACTTGAAGGCCTGCTAAGATCACTAGATATACCAGCGGGACCCTGGCAGTCTGTGTTAATGGATTATATTGTAGAACTGCCCCTCTCTAATTTGTTCAACACCATCCTGGTCATAGTAGATGGGTTTACTAAGATGTCCTATTTCATACCTACCACCACTTGCTGCACTGCCGCAGAGACAGCTAGACACTTCCACAACCGCATCCTAACCTAACATGGTACTCTGGGGGAAATCATCACTGATAGAGGACCCCAATTCCCCTCCAAATACTGGACTCAGGTGATGAAGGACTTGGGGGTAAAACACTTTGTATCAACCTCCTACCACCCACAGACCAATGGCCAGACTTAACAAGTGAACCAAATACTTGAATAATACCTATGATTATACGCCAATGCCAATCAAGATAACTGAGCAGAGATGCTACCCATGGAACAGTATGCTTACAACAACAAAGACCATGCATACACCGGAATCTTCCCCTTCAAATCCAATTATGGCTTTGACCCATCCTGGGATCCCAGTATTGGTAGTAAGGAAACAAACCCATCAGGACAAACCTGGATTGAACAGATACACAACACCCAACAAACCTGTCTTAAGAACCTGGCCCGTGCTGTCCAGACTTATAAGGCGTTTGCAGACAAAAGAGGACCCCTGGGAACCGTTGAAGGTAGGAGACAATGTCTATCTGGATTCTCGAAACATGCCTCTGACTGTCCCCTGTTGGAAGTTAGCCCACAGAAGAAGTGGCCCCTACAAGATCACCAAGCTAGTAGGTGAAGTAGCATTTGAACTAGAACTACCCCCCTTGTGGAAAATACATAATGTCTTCCACCACGCGCTTCTATTCAAGAAAGAAGGAAACTGTAAAGCTCCGTGGCCCACCTTTGGCCCTAGATTGGGATGTATTTCCCAGACCATCAAAAAAGGTGGCCCACATGCAGGAAAACCCCCTCCAAAACCCGGAGGACTTGACTCACATGGTAGACAAACACTTTGTGTTGGCCTTCCCGGCCGAAGTTCTCATTTCCCCTTTGGAGTCCCCTCCAACTGTGGAAGAGACATTAATTCAGTTGGATTTCTTGTTGTCCTGGTGTTGCCCAGTCCTGAAACAATTAGCAAACCAACAAAAAAATGTGGGCCACATGAAGTTGGAAAGGTCAAATCTGCGGCCTGGGGAAATTGGGTACCAAAACCCGCAACCAGAGGTGTCCCAGGTAGCTAATTCCTCCGGCCTGGGAGTCTCCCGGCCCAAAACAATTGGGTTCTGGAGCTCTCTGGTGGAGACGTCAGAGGAAGGCATTAGGGGAAATGCACATCCTGAGTTCTTGGAAGGCTTCTAGCCAATAAAGTGGCTGAGACTTACATCTGGCCCCGCGGCCCCTATTTTCTGGGTCTCAAACCAAGATAAGATTGGCTAGTACTCTTTAATAGGCTCCCCTTTAGATTGTACTCTAATAGCCCCTTTCATAACCCCTCCCGTCCTATCATCCCCCCTTTGCATAAAATAGAAGCATGGGCTGTCAGGTCCCTTGATTACCAATTCCAATTGTTGAATAAACTCCTGAATTTTAAAATCTTTTGTATTTTAAAGTTTGTTTAACAATAAAGGTATTTATCCCAACTCCTGCTGTTGTTCCTGCCTCCCGCTTTCTCTGGCCCGCCTGCCTGTCCGTCTGTCGTTTTTTGTTGGGAATTGTTCCAAGAACAATAAATTGGACCATTCCCTGTTATTTACCCGAGCACTTAATTGCCCCCGCCAACCGCCTTCCCTGGCCCACCTGTCCGACTGCCCGCCCGCCCGTTGTTTCTGTTGGGATTTGTTCCGAGTAATAATTTGGATCATTTCTTATTATTTACCCGTGCACCTGGTCCATCTGCCCAGTAGTCTTAGCAAAAAAAGGGTACCTGCTGGAATCATGTTGTCACCTTGGTACAAGATGGCTATGTAGATACTGGTGCCCATTTCCCTCTTGTTCTGGTCCTCAAACCCAGTCTTTTAGAGCAAACTTTCCTTGATTTCTCAATCTTCTGAGTTTATTCCTAGTCATTTTACAAATGCAATTGAGCATCTCACCCAGATTCCCTTCAAACCAGGATCCTATGGGTTGTTCTCTTGGTTGTCTTCTCATATTGAAGAGTTGTTGCCACCTTTGGAATCTGTGACTACTGAAACTCCTTCTTCTGACTTGGTCAATCCTTCCCCCTTGCGTCAAAACCCTGAGTCAAATAAAGAGGCCCCTTTCACTTGGGATTGCTATCTATGGTTACTTACTGGAGCCATGGTCATGGCTCTGGATGCATACTTCCCTCCCCTTTCACATCTGGTCTCCTTTGGGAGGCCCCTTTGAGCGGCTATCCCAGTCTTGCACTGGATGGTATCCTGGTGGTTGGTCCTACCAGGATGGGAGCCAGACTTTGTTAGTCTAGCCCCCCTCTCTTACATAATTGGTAAGCCAATTAATTTTTCTTTTGAAGCTTTTTGCAACTGGTTGCGCTCCCTTGTGCTTGCTCTGATTTGTGCCAGCGTGGGTTCCCTGATCTCTGAGACCCTTACCGTCCTGGCCACTGCTTCCCTTCTGTCCACCTTGAAGAAGTGGGCCTCAGATTGCGCTAAGAGTGCATCCACAGCTTCATCTGTTGCCTCTGCCATCAATGTAACGTTGGTGAGTCCATGCACCTCCCCACCCACAGCAGCTGTCAAGGAAAAAGTCCTCAACACTTTGGGTGAGCTCCAGCTGCAACTGTCAGCAGATCTTTTCCCCTCAGATATTCCCATCACAGATGCTTAACGCTCAGTTGCTCTCCTGGATGCCTTAGATGGAGACACATGTCTTTGGGTAAGAACCCTCTTACGCCAGAGTCAGAAAGTTGGGATTCCTCCTCCCTTCTTACTTTGGTGGCTGCAGCAGTAGCAGCCCCGGGATCCAAGTCTACCACTATCTTTAAGATGCTCCAATCAAAAGGGTTGGCATCAGACCTGGCATCTCACATTGAGGCTTTTGCTGTGAAAGCAGCTTCCTTTGGCCTTCCTGTAGAGGTAGCAGTTGCCATGTTCCACCACTCATTGGATCCTGCTTCAGCCTCAAAAGAGGCTTGGGATCCCGCTCCTGGCTCCTTGGAAAAAGCATTTGGTCTTGCTTGCCGCCTGAGCGCCCTCCCTGCCTACACCCCCACGCAAGGCATCATGGCCTCCTTTCCTGTGGTCAAGAATCCTCCTGCCAAAGCTCCTCAGAAACCGGCTAAGTCCCAGGGCGGAATAAGTGTCTTGTGTCCTAATTGGCCCACCACTTCTGGGTTGGTCTCTGAGTTTGCAGCGTCTGCCAACATCCCTGATGTTGCCTCAGGAGAGCCTTCTGGCTTTATCTTGAGTATGCAGAATAAAGAGGATTTGTCATATTTCCTTTTAAATGCAACCTTTTATACACGCACCAGAAAGGCCAAAGTCACTGTATTAATTGACACTGGTGCAGCAGGTAATTTCATGAACCACACCTTAGCAAGATCTATGGATCTCACCTGTCTTGGCCCTAAAGAATTGTTGGGCGCAAGTAAGGTACCAGTTACAGCATATCCTGTTTCTAAACCCCTTAGTTACTGTACTGGTAACCATGTATTTGTTAGCAGATTCTTGGTTGTGGATGATCTACTTTTTCCTGTCATCCTTGGAGTGGGTTAGTGGCGCTGGCATCAGGTTCACATTGATGGACCTGAAAATGAGCTCCACTTCTCTTTGGACGGTTCTGCTGGTTTTTTGTCCTTGCTAAAACCTGGAGTAGAGCCCCCTAAGAGTTACTTGTCCTTAAAAGCCTCTCCAGAGGTACCTTCCCCAGTGTTGATCCCAGGAATCCTGGCACCGTACCAAGATGCATTTGACCTGTCCCTTGCTACTGCACTCCCCCAACACACGCATCATGATGTGACCTTTTGGACTACTGTAGACCTGGTAAAGATTGATGCGCCCATGTACCCACTCAGTGAGTGTGAGCACAAAGCATTAGGTGTCTGGCTAGACAACATGCTGGTCAAAGGGTGAATTGTAAAGAAGACTTCATCTGTGAGCTTGCCAGTAGTGTTTGCAGAAAAATCAGACGGAACCCTGCGCCCTTGTGTGGATTACACCCTCTTGAACAATGTGACCGTTCCAGATTATTATCCCCTTCCTCTAGAAGCCTCTATTGCCCAATCCATTGCCAAGCATAGGGTCTTTTCCAAGTTGGATCTTGTCAACTTCTTCAATCAGGTTCAGGTGGCAGAAAAAGATGAGTGGCTTACAGCTATCAAAATCTGATGTGGCTGCTTCCAATTCAAGGTCATGCCATTTGGGTTGAAAAACGCGCCCGCCATCTTCCAGTGGGACATCAAGGAAGCTTTAGGAGACTTGCGCTTCTCTTGTGCAGTTGCATATATTGATGATATTCTGATTCATTCACCAAATGCTGAGACACATGCCCAAGATCTGGTCACTGTGGTAAATGCTATCCAAAAAGCAAATTTGTTCATCAAACCCAGCAAGTATGAGTTTTTTAAATCACAAGTCACTTTCCTGGGGAATTTGGTTCTGAAAAATGGTCATGCAGTGTCTCCTGATAAGGCCCTTGCTTTGCGTGAATGGGCCACCCCACAGAATCAGAAGGAGTTACAATGCTTCTTGGGTACTGTCATATTCCTCAAGAAGTTCTCGCCCGCTATCTCAGAGCTGGCAGCCCCTCTTCACCCCTTGGCTGATAAAAACGCACCTTTTATCTGGACACCCCAATGTCAGCAGGCGTTTGAGGCTGTCAAAAGGGTCTTTGTGTCTACACCAGTTCTTCACCATGCTGACACATCCAAGCCATTTATTGTGGCCTGCAATGCTTCCAATGTGGCCATTGGGGGCAGTTCTCCTTCAGGACCATGATGGGCATGAACTCCCAGTTGCATACTATTCTCGGAAGTTTGCATCCGATGAGCAATCCTGGGCCATCTTTGACAAAGAACTTCAGGCTGTGGTGGACTCTATTACCCATTGGCGTCACCATCTCCAAGGAGCCAACCATGAGTTTGTAGTATGTACAGACCACAAGGCGTTATGTTATTTCCGGAAACCCCAGAAGTTGCTCCCTTGTCAGGCTAGGGTTATGCAGACCCTCTCAGCTTATAAGTTCAAGTATGAGTTTGTCTCAGGCTCTCTCAGCATTCTCCCCAATCTTCTAAGCTGTAACCCATCAATGTTCCCATCCAATGCCAAGGACAATCCCCAGATCACTCTCATTCTCACATTGTCAGTTCTGTTGCCCACACCGGGACTTCTGGCCCTATTGGTTCCAGTTCCGGAGTTCCCATTAGTCTTGTCGGGGTCTCTCCTTCATGATGTTGTATCCACCCAGTACACATCACCCAATGGACAGGTGATACTGTCTAAACTTTCCCCAGAACACTTATTATTGGGCCCTTATGCTCTAAAGGAAAGGATAGTTTATCAAAACAACCGGGTATGGGTCCCTAAATCCTTGAGGGAACGTATCCTGACAGAACATCACAACTCTCCACTGTTTGGACATACTGGCTCATCCAAATTGTTGAACCTGATCTGACGCACCTACAGCTGGCCAGGAATTACCAAAGAGATTACACCTTGGATCAAGAAATGTATAACCTGTGCCCGTTCCAAGCCAGATTGCTCTGGAAATAATGGTCTTCTACACCCCCTGCAACAATCACAAGGTCCGTGGTCCTCCATTTCAGTAGACTTTGTGGTAGAATTGCCTCCATCAAATGGTTATGATTACATCATGGTTGTGGTAGATTGTTTTACCAAGTATGCTGTGTTTATTCCTTGTCTCACTACTCTTAACTCCCTGGGAATGGCTGATTTGTTTGTGAAGCACATCTTTACCAACTTTGGGTTGCTTCTGGAGATAATTAGTGACAGAGGTCCTCAGTTCACCTCCAGGTTCTGGGAGGACTTACTGAATATACTGAACATCAAACCTTGCCGCTCAACAGCATATCACCCACAATCAGATGGACAGACAGAAAGAGTTAACCAGACCATGGAGCAGCACTTGAGATGTTATGCAAATGCGGCAATGAACTCTTGGTCAGACAATTTTCCTCTTGCACAGTTTGCATATAACAACTCAGTACACTCCTCAACAGGTACCTCTCCCTTTCAGACAACCCTTGGATTCTCCCCATCCCTTGCTATTGGTCCTACTTTGCAGGCTCATGTTCCAGCCGCAGCAGACATGGCTGAGCACCTCAAGACTACTCACATCAGGGTACAGAGCTCCTTGTCCAAGTCCATACAAGCTTACAAAAGGGTGTCTGACAAGAATAGGCGTCCTGCTTCAAACTACCCTGTAGGATCACTTGTTATGCTAGATGCTACCAACATTCAGATGAAAGTTCCAGCCTGCAAGTTTGCTCCAAAACGGTTAGGTCCATTCAAGGTATTGGAAGATAAGGGCAATGGGGCTTACGTGCTGGATCTCCCACCCTCTTACCACATACATACTACTTTTAATGCCTGTCGCTTATCCCCCTTTGAAGGACCACTACCTTCCAACGCAGGTCCTACAGAGGTTGAGGGAATTCCCAGATATGAGGTAGAGGAAATAATAGCCTCCCATAGGGTGAGGAAGTCTCTCCAGTACTGTGTATCATGGAAAGGATACCCAGCGTATGACAATAGCTGGGTAAGCTCCAAAGATTGCACAAATTGTCAAGATCTGGTATTGGAGTTTCACCGTAAGAATCCTGAATCCCTAGGTCCCCCATGATCTATTGGTCTTAAAGATTCCTAAGGCCCACAAAAACTTCTCCCTGGCTGATCATTCCCAAGGAGGTAACCATCCCCAACAAGAAGGAAAGGATAATGTAAAGTTCTGTGGCCCACCTTTGGCCCTAGATCAGGATGTATTTCCCAGACCATCAAAAAAGGTGGCCTGCGTGCAGGCAAAACCCCTCCAAAACCTGGAGGACTTGGCTCACACGGTAGACAAACGCTTGGTATTGGCCTTCCCAGCCAAAGTTCTTATTTCCCCTTTGGAGTCCCCTCCAACTGTGGAAGAGACATTAATTTGGTTGGATTGCTTGTTGCCCTGGTGTTGCCCGGTCCTGAAACAATTAGCAAATCAACAAAAAATGCGGGCCACATGAAGTTAGAAAGGTCAAATCTGCGGCCTGGGGAAATTGGGTACCAAAACCTGCGACCAGAGGTGTCCCAGGTAGCTAATTCCTCTGGCCTGGGAGTCCCCCGGCCCAAAACTATTGGGTTCCAGAGCTCTCCGGTGGAGACGTCAGAGGAAGGCATTAGGGGAAATGTGCACCCTGAGTTCTTGGAAGGCTTCTAGCCAATAAAGGGGCTGAGTCTTACATCTGGCCCCGCAGCCCCTATTTTCTGGGTCTCAAACCAAGATAAGATTGGCTAGTACTCTTTAATAGGCTCCCCTTTAGATTGTACTCCAATAGCCCCTTTCATAACCCCTCCCATCCTATCATCCCCCCTTTGCATAAAATGGAAGCATGGGCTGTCAGGTCCCTTGATTACCAATTCCAATTGTTGAATAAACTCCTGACTTTTAAAATCTTTTGTATTTTAAAGTTTGTTTAACAATAAAGGTATTTATCCCAACTCCTGCTGTTGTTCCTGCCTCCTGCTTTCTCTGGCCCGCCTGCCTGTCCGTCCGTTGTTTTTTGTTGGGAATTGTTCCAAGAACAATAACTTGGACCATTCCCTGTCATTTACCCAAGCACTTAATTGCCCCCGCCAACCGCCTTCCCTGGCCCACCTGTCCGACTGCCCGCCCGCCCGTTGTTTCTGTTGGGATTTGTTCCGAGTAATAATTTGGATCATTTCTTATTATTTACCCGTGCACCTGGTCCATCCGCCCAGTAGTCTTAGCAAAGAAAGGGTACCCGCTGGAATCATGTTGTCACCTTGGTACAAGATGGCTATGTGGATACTGGTGCCCATTTCTCTCTTGTTCTGGTCCTCAAACCCAGTCTTTTGGAGCAAACTTTCCTTGATTTCTCAATCTTCTGAGTTTATTCCTAGTCATTTTACAAATGCAATTGAGCATCTCACCCAGATTCCCTTCAAACCAGGATCCTATGGGTTGTTCTCTTGGTTGTCTTCTCATATTGAAGAGTTGTTGCCACCTTTGGAATCTGTGACTACTGAAACTCCTTCTTCTGACTTGGTCAATCCTTCCCCCTTGCGTCAAAACCCTGAGTCAAATAAAGAGGCCCCTTTCACTTGGGATTGCTATCTATGGTTACTTACTGGAGCCATGGTCATGGCTCTGGATGCATACTTCCCTCCCCTTTCACATCTGGTCTCCTTTGGGAGGCCCCTTTGAGTGGCTATCCCAGTCTTGCACTGGATGGAATCCTGGTGGTTGGTCCCACCAGGATGGGAGCCAGACTTTGTTAGTCTAGCCCCCCTCTCTTACAGAAACTCCCTCCCCCATCATAAACTCAAGACTGATCCCCCTCCCATCCAAGTAGGACACTCTGAAGAATATGAAGTTGAATATATTCATGGGTACCATACCCACTATAAAACCCTCCAGTACTACGTCAAGTGGAAGGAATACCCACCTGAAGAAAGCACCTGGGAACCAATAAGCAACCTACCCAACGCCCAACTAGCAATCCAACAATACCTTGAGAAGAAGGCCAGGAAGGAAGGGACCCCGGGAAGGAAGGGGATGATGTCATGAATGACATTTCAATACTTGTATTAAAAACTCAAAAGTTGAGCCCCAGTTCCCAAAGTACGGATTGAACCCTCCAGGACAGTCCAGGACCCACCAACCCGTTAAGTCACAGGCTCAAATTGAAGAATTGCTCTGCAACCTGCTGGCCTACTATGGAGAATTCCCTGAATAGTTGCCAGTCTACCATCAAACTGTTGCCAACAAAGACCCATATTGACAAAGGAGATGTGACCTGGCTAACAGATGTTGGTCAAGGACCCACTGCCAACCTGCTCAAAGCCAATACTGGAGTTTTGAAACCAACATTGGAAACCCAGGAATCAAACCCTGACCCTCCAAAGACTACTTGAGTCACACAAAGTGGACGGGAGACTGCCCACTTGTTAAATTGCAAACCCAAGTTAACGAGTTACCCCAAGACCCACCAGCCTTCCAAAGACAATTCCCCAAATTTTCATCAGATTGATGCCAACCTTGATCCACCAAAGACCTGAACATATGCAGAGGTTGCAGCTTGCCTTAAGGAGGTTAAAACAAAACCTATTTTTAACTTTGCCAATGACCACCAGCAACTGCCAGTCTTCCGCCCAGAAGGGGTAGTACAATTGGACTACTCAGGTGTCATAGTGAACAGTGGCGGCGGAATGAAGCATTGCCATTCCTATTTTCCAGAGCAGACACAACATGGATCTGCCGCCTTTGAGACCCCAAGCTTAGACCCACATCCCGCCAGTGCCTTGTCTACAAACCTGAACCCTGAAAATATTGAAGAAGCAAAGTCCCAGGGTATAAAAACCCTGGCAGTATGGTGAAGACCCCATTGTCATTTTTGATAATAAAGTTTTATGAACCTTTGGTTTGAACAAATCTTACCCTATCTAGTCTTAGTGATCTTCCATCTTAATTCCAGTCAAGTAGACAACCAGGCTGCCGCCCCCTCCCCTGAGACCAACCTGCCAAATTGCCCCAGGCATTATACCGTCCCCCGGGAGCTCCCTTTGGACCTGTGCACTTTACTGAATACCCCCCAACCCGGCCTATTCAGAATACAACTTGGAGACCATCCTCATTGCTGACCACTTGGCCAGGACTAGAGAAGCCAAATACATAGGACGCAAAGGAAAGGGGTACAAAAGACCGCCAAGATTGTTCAAAGACAAGTACAATTATCTGCCAGCGTACTTTGCTCCCATGACTCCACCATTAGCCCCAAGACCAGACCACCCCTTGGAACCCGCTGCTGCCACCAAGACCACCTCTACCCAACTGTTTGGAGTACTCTATATTACTTTGACAGGATTGGTAGATTCTGTGGTCCCCAACTCCAGACCCTGATCCTTGCTCGGCCAATCTGTATCTTATATTATCAAGTTAGCACCCATTCTATGGTGGGCCCTACCCGCCGGCTCAACCGCCCCTCACCCTGAGCCGCCCAATGCCTCTACCTATGACTGGTTTCCTGAAAATTATTCCCCTGGCTGATTGGTTAAACAGCCAATCATCATACAGCTGGTAAGCTTAAAGAAGCATCAGCTGATCCTGCTCCTGGCCTTGGCTAATCAGTACATCAAATATTACTCCAAAGATTGATCCTGATCCAATACTGATCCTCCCATTGGATTCAACCTGATTGAACAAGCTTGATGATTCCTGACCACAAGCACATAATGCCCCTCAGCCAATAAGATGAAATGCCCAAGGATAATAATGCAAGATGGTTCATGCCAAACATTTGCGCTTGGAGACACCTTGAATTCTATGACCAATATAGAAGGTCATTTAGAAGAATAATGCATGATGCAAAAACCCAGTTGAAAGGATAACCAAACTCACACATGCATAAACTACAAACCAGATGCCGCCAATATGTTGATGAAATAAGCTGAGGTCCGGCAATCTATTGAAGTCCCATGCCAGACTGGCATGGCTGCCTAACTCTGGGGACTGAAACTAGCAGTCTGGGGAACAGATAGACTGACTAATATGAGTTGAAAGCATCATATTATAATCTGGTAATAGGGCTTATCCACCCCATATAAGGTGCTCTCCTGATTAGAGATTGATCAGAATATTCACCCTTGAAGATAGAAATTAAAAGCTCTCTATTGTTGTATCACTACTAGCCAACACCTAGTAGTCAGAAGTATCCAAGTAGAACGCAATGTTGTTTACTTGCAGAACCGTGTGTTTTCTCCTACAGATTTGGGATACTGCCAGGCCATAGCACCGCCTAGACCCAATTGGTAGCAAATATTTTCCTCATACAATCTATATCAACATCCCTAATATAATGAATAATAAAGATCTTTCCTCAAGACCACAAAATCTTGGCAGTGGTGCTCACTACAAAACAAGCTGCCATTGGTGTTAAATCAAGGCGCTGCCTTGCCTCTTTCCCGCCCCAGCTTTGTTGATAAGTATGGGGGGATGCATGGACACCAGTGACACCAAAAGGGACACTAGTCTCTGCCTGGTTATTACGCCACACCAAGCCATTGAGCTCCAAGACAACTGCCTCCACTTGGACCCTGCCAACGTTCCAGGACCGCATCAATCTTGCCAGTATTCCTTAGAAGAGGTCTGTGCTATGCTGAGTGCACTCCTGCATGGTTGACGACATGAGGGGGCCCAACAGGAGACAGAATTCACTCTGTTCAGCTACAATCTTAATGCTGCCGGCCTCTGGACTGCATATTGCCGGTATCAGGAGGCAATTAGCATGCAGATTAGTCAGCTATTGAACAGGGAGAAGGGGCAAGTTGAAGACTTCCTTTCTTACTTTGTTCATCCAAGCATAAAAAATTGCAGCAACTTGTTGCATGACAAAACTTGGAACTCACTGAGCTGGGGGCTAGCCGCAACAAATTGCAGAAAGCCCACTAGACTACAATTAATCAGCTAAACACCAGCTTTGATCCCTTGCAGGGTATCTTAAGAAATCTGTTCAATACCACCAACCATGCCCACTTAAGAGTGGATGAAATTGTACAGCAGTTCAATTCCCAGGTTGGACATATTGTTGCCAATTGCTTCAAGAGCACTGGCATAACTCCACAGTGGATCATCTATGTGGCAACCCACTGTATCAGCCTGACCTGTAGGGTTGACAAGTTAGCTCAGCATCTGATTCAGAGTGAAAGTGCGTCTGACAAATAAGCCTTCCTCTGATGCTGGACAATGTCAAAGATAGAAGCACCAACCAATACAACAAGCTGGTTGCTTACGTATTAAGTTGGCAGTTAAGCTTGATGGCCTGAGAAATGGGAAGGTCCCTACCCCTCTGGGCATAGTTGCTCAAGAACTTGCCTCAGATCCCCATGACTGTTTCCTGTACCACAACGCCTATGTGGACAACAAAAACGACCTTTGGGAAACCATTGAAAGTGTATGGGAACTTGCCAGCTTGCTGTACGAGGATCTTGAGACCGCTTGTGAACGGGCTGCCCATCTGGAGGAAGGCTGCATGAAGGATGAGCAACGTCATGATATGCTCACTTCCACAGTGCTTATGCTAGAGGAAAACCACATCAACCTACTGGAACAGCTTGTACAAGAATGTACAGCTAGGAAGGAGATGTAACTTAAGTTTGCTACAAGACTAAGCAAGCTTGAGACTCAGGCTAGCGGAGCAGGCAGTAGCAGCTCTGGCCAAGGACTGTCACCCCTTCATGCCTCTTCTTTGGAAAGGCAGAAGACTTCCTCCCCTGATTACTTCCACAAAGTAGATTCCAAGCGCAAAAGTAACGGCTCTTGGTACACACAAAATGTGCTCATAGGAGTTGCGGCACTGTCTCCTCTCACACCCATGACCTCCACTAGACTTCCCTCCATCCCTGCCAGAAGACCAGTGGCCACTCCTATAGAGGAGACCTTGATACCTGATCATAAGTTCAAGCCATTGAACCTGCCTAAATTTGATTGTAATGGGAACATTAGGACATTTGTACCGCTGTTTGAGATGTCCATGAGAGGGACTTCAGACCATATGAAGGCCACCACTCTCATCAATGCCCTGGACCCTGCCAGCGTGGACGTCATTATTCCACATCTACCTCAAGAAGAGTGGACATACACAGATGCCAAACAGGCAGTCATCAACAAATTTGGCAGCAAGACTAAGCTCCAGGCCAGAAAGGCAGAGTTTAGCAATATCTCCTTCAAGAAATACAAGACTGTCTCCGGCTTTGCCAATTGATTCTACCATGGGGCACAGATTCTCCTTGGAGCCAGGGTACTTTCCAATCTTGATTGCCGCATCACCATGAGCAGAGCCTTGCAACCCATTGTGAGCTTACCAACATGATGTTCCCAGTACTCAACCAGTCCAATGTCACGCAGAAGCTTACTAGCTATCTCAGCAGACTTGGTTTGCAGTTTGAGGCCCCAAACAAGGGACAGTCAGGTAAAAGTTTTAACAACTTTAAGGAGCAATACCAAACTCCAAAGCCTACCAAATCCACACCTGACACAGATAAGTCCAAAAGAGAAAATAAATACTATCAAAATTCTGGTAACTGCAATAAGTTTGGAAAACAGGGCCACTTTGCAGCAGAATGTTGAGGGGGGAAGCCCAGTCCTTCTTCTGTCAATGTGGTCAAAGTAGCAAAGCCTGCAGAACAGGGAAAAGGGAAGGCAGGCCAGTAATGGAATGTACTGGTTCTGCCAATCTCCTTCCCATTCCAAAGGACCCTGATTGAGAGACAGCCAGTCAGTGCCCTGAGGTCAGCAAAACTGTCCCCTTGTCTACTAGCATAGAGACAACACCTACCCAGGCAACACCCCCGGGCGCGCCCACGGCCATTAGCCAGCCCCTTCCTGACTTATTATTACCAGAGAAAGACTTTGAGGAGGACTCTATCCATAAGCTAGTAGCAGACAACCTGTATGTGATCCCCACCTGAGGGAGAGGCCGCCCCAGGAAAATTGACGCCAACACAATAGAGATTGTCTCCAAGCCCTACGCCGCTGAAGTTCAGGAGGTATGTACTGGTTGTAACCCAAACATGTCCAGCAACCTGCCGCCACTGAAAGGTGTACAGTTCTCCATGCCACTGGAAACTATAGAAGCCAACTTTCCTGAGATTGGCCAAAGTCTCCGCCAATACTTTGATACCCCAGGACCTCTGGGTATCCATTTATTAAATCTCCAATCCAAGTCTTAAACAGAATGTACTTATGCTGATATTTCTGTAAATAAGGTAAAGGTGCAGGCCATTATAGATAGCAAGGCCCCAATTAACATAGTCTCAACCTGCCTGGTGAAAAGGCTGGGTCTGGCTCCAGACGTGGCCTGTTCCAAAGTCTATGGTACCACTAGGATTCACACCACTACTTCAGTTGGAGTATACTGTGACAGAAATTGCGGGATAGTAAGAAGCTGTTTCTAAGTGATGGGGAATAACCACCCAAATACACATAGAATTAATGATTAACCACCAAAGCAGCTTCAAATAATGTTTTGCAAAATTTCCAAATGGGATACTAGGATTAAGTAAAATAATTAATCCTAACCAAAGGAGCCCAAGATAAATAGCCTGTGAAAGCATCAGAGCCTTCATAATAAAGTCCAGGACATTGGGATGCAGCACAATTTTCATTTTCAAAGACAGGGGAACCACTCCAAGATTGGCAGGCATTTAATTAACATTGGGCAGTACCAACAACAAAGTTCCAACTGTAGGGCCCCATCTTCCAGTAATGATCTGGCTTAGAATAAGATTGTAGGGAATGTATTGCAACAATCCAACTACATGATGCATTTTAAAAATTAAATTAGACCAAGGGATATTTGAATTTTTACTGAGTAATTTTTTGGGAGGACTCAACTCTTAGAGTTGAAACAGTGGAAATTATTCAATATATATCAAAATCAACTAAGCAATATTATCTGGATCCTGGGCTCCTATTCCTTCCACATTGTCAAGTGAGTATCTAGTCTAGGTTGCAAATAACCCTTGTGTGACCAATTTCTGACAACCATGCTGATTGATAAGCTTGTATCTGGCAACCCTCAAATTACGTCAATTCATCAACGTCAGTTTGCAAGGAGGACTCGGTTTCAGCTGGCAGACTGGAGCAGCTATAACCCATTTTCAATTGACTGTTTGATTTAAATCTGTTAATTGGGTCAATTTTGTTAATAGTTTGTTGGCTTTTTGAGCCTTCCTACTTGGCCAGATAATTCCTGGCATGATGGAACCTACCGTGACATTACCCTCTGCTTTAGCCCTGGGCACAATACCCCCATATGGGAGATGAGATAAGGAGAAATTCTTGTGGGCAAGTGTCAGGATTGACAATTTATTACCCCAAAAAAGCTGGGCCCAAGGGCAAGATTCAAACCCTGAACCCAAACTCCTGCGGGCCGCTAGCCCCATGGACTGAGAGCCTGCCTGCACGCCTGCGTCTTTCTGAGATCAAACCCCCCCACAAGCTGATACCAAGAATGTTGGTCTGCACAGTGAAACAGGCTAAACCAAGGAAATCATTGCACCAAATGGAAGACTAATCACAGCGCTTAATAGAGGTACTGAAGCAACAACTATTTGCTTCATGAATTTGAAGTCTACACCAGTGGCCAACCAAGAGCTGTCCCCAGGAAGAGGCACAGCCCCGCAGCTCAACTCCATGACCACAACTCTAAGGCAAGTTAATCAGGTAGCCAAATTGAGATTCTTGACCAATGAAAGAACTCCCGGGCCAAGTGCCATTTTGCTGCTTTTGGACCCAAGCACCCCAGTTTCCCTGGGCCTGCCTTTCCCAATGCCCTGATGAACCCCCCATGGAAAATATTAAGTTTGGATGTGGGGTGCTATATAGTCCAAAGGACCCTGCACTCCAAACTTATTGCCATTTTTGAATAAAGGTTATGTTATTTTGGCTCACAGAGCTATTGCCTTATTTTGTATTTGCAATCTACTGATTCAGTTTGAGATCTCCTGGCCCTCCTGTCCCACCGCCCACAGTTTTCTGTCCTCATGTTGTTCCCTTTGGACCCGTCTATTTTACTGACTACCCTCTGAAATCTAAATACAAGGATTACACCCTGGAAAAGAATATTTTACTTGATCCTTTGGCATGCATCTAATCTGCAATTAGATAGAACCAACAAGGTCTGTGGATATTTTCAACACCCAAGTTGTTCAGAGGGAAATTCAGCTATCTCTCTGCTTACAACCTGCCCATGGAACCGCCTGTGACCCCAAAACCTATGCCTGCTTCCTCACCCAACCTCCCAACTAACCATTCTGGCAAGCTGTTTGGGATTGTGTACATCACCCTCACGGGGGTGATTGACACTATAATCCTGCCTGCCGGCCCGTGGTCTTGGGTGGGGAAGTCTGCCTCCTACCTTTTAAATTTAGCTTCCCTCTTGTGGTGGGCGTTGCCTGCAAAAGCCCGGCCCAAGTTACCCCTGAAAACAACAGCCAGCCGCCCAAGACTAGATCCCTGACATTATGGCAATCTTTATTAAACCTGGTACCCTGAGCCCCAAGATGTTGTTATTTCTTGGGGCATCTTGTATGCTTTTGCTATTGATAATCACTTATTACACCTATAGGATGACCACAAACCTGATCTCTTCCATGTGGAAGAATTCAAACCCAAACAATCCAAAGAGAACAAACGCCACTACCAATGACACCAACAAAGCTCCCTCCTCCCAAGTGCAAAATGTAATTGTGAATCAGTCCCTCTCAAAGGTAGAGATGCCTCAGATGGGGAAGCTCACACTTGAGGAAGCTCAACATGCCATGCTGGTCCTCCACCTGCCTTTCCATATCAATGCCCCCTCTTACACCAGTGACACCAAGAAGATCCTTGGGGTTGCTTCAATGCTATTGGGGGACGCCTTAGACTGGGTTGGAAAGGCCACAGTTGAAGGCGTAGAATTCTGCTTAGATTACGCCAAGTTTGAGGCTGAGTTAATGGCCACTGGGGAAGATTGTGACACTAGATACTACACCCTGAACTCCCTGTTAGAAATTTTACAAGGCCCCTGACCCATCCAAGCATATATTGACAAATTCCTCAAACTGAAAACCCGCACCCAACTTGAGGACAAACTGGAAGCCATTATCTTCTAAAAGGGTGCCAACCTAGCAATGAAGGACCTGTTGAAGCATCACCCGCCCACCCTCAGCCTAGACAAGCTAATTCCCCTGTGCAAGGGTCTTAGCATGAACCAAGAGAACACTGTCCCCTCCCAGACCCGCCAACCCTGAACACCAACCCCCAACAGAACAGGGATGACACCTGAAGAGCTCCAACAACATTACCGCAAAGGACTCTGTTTTCACTGCCATGAGGCGAGCCACTTGACCAGAGCCTGCCCTAAGTACACTGCCCCAATCTTACTGTCTTAAATAAACACTTCTTCTCAGTCTTACAAATTCATCCAAGTGACCATAGACTGTATGGGAATCAAGCGCCAGATTGAGGCTTTTATTGACACAGGAGCCAATGAAAGCTTCATTGACGCTGGCCTGGTAAATAAACTAGGTTTGACAGCTTCAGAGCGTAGCCTACAAGTAGTCATGGGAAACAGCTCTCTGGACACTGGTTATGAGTGTGAAAAAGAGCTCTTGTTGACAATTGGACATAATGTGTACCCTTTGTCTCTGATCCTCTTACCCAGACTACCCCACCCCCTTATACTGGGCAACTCCTGGTATGACAGACATGGCCTGATCCTTAACTATTGTGAGCAAACTGTCATGTTGGGCCAAACTGAACCCTCTGACACTGTTCCTTTTTTCATGAGCCATGAATGATCCCCTAACAACAAACTCTTGACCATAAAGATAGAACCCAGCGTTGGGATACTGCCTACCCCCTACAGAGATGAAACCATGTGTTTAGTGAAGAAGCAGCCACAAAACTACCCAGCCATTCAATCTATGGCCACACCATAGACCTGTTACCAGAGACCCCACCACACCACAGCCCCATCTACAGCTGTAATCACTGCAAGCAAGTAGCCTTGAAAGCATACCTTGAGAATATGACAAAAAAATTGGTTCATCCAAGTGTCAAAAGCCCCTTGCTTGTTGTCCATGCTGTTTGTAGAAAAAAGATGGTGGGATGTGTCCATGCGTGAATTACCAAAAACTGAACAACATTACTGTTAAGAACCACTATTACATCCCCAATGCCAACAACCTGTGATGTACTGACTGGAGCCTAGTTGTACTCAAAAATTGACCTTAGAGATTAGTTCAACCAAATCCAAATCAAGGACAGGGACAAGTACAAGACAGCCTTCAAAACCCAATATGGGCTGTATGATACCTTTTAATGCCCTTTGGCCTCTGCAAAATCCCCAGCACTTTTCAAAGGATGATCAACACTGTCATAGGGGAATACCTTGACCTTTTTTGTGTGGCATATCTGGACAAAATTCTCATCTACAGCAAGACTCACAAGGAACACCTGTGCCACCTGGACCTTATACTAGAAAAACTCTCCCAAGCAAACTTACATGCAAATATTAAGAAATGTGAATTCTTTCAGTCTGAAGTTGAATTCCTGGGATACATAGTGAAGACTGACAACTTTGCCATGGCACAAGACAAAGTGGAAGAAATAATGTCTTGGCTGGTGCCCAAAAGCAGGAAAGATGTGAGAAGTTTCTTGGGCCTGGCAAATTATTGCAGAGATTTCATCAATTTTTTTTTCTCATATTACTCTTCCCCTGACCCACCTATGCTCTGGCAAGGTCACCTTTGCCTGGACTCTGGAGTGTACCACCGCCTTTGACACCTTGAAACTTGCCTTCACCTCTGCCCTGGTTCTTGCCATGCCCAACCCTGTTAAATCTTTTGTGCTGGAGACAGATGCGTCCAACTTTGCAGTGGGTGGGGTCCTTCTTCAGGAAGGAGGGGATGGTATGCTACATCATGTAGCATATTACTCCAAGAAGATGTTACCAGCTGAAGGGAACTACCCAATATATGATAAGGAGATGTTAGCTATAATGAAGACATTAAAGCACTGGCGCAGGTATTTGTGTGGTGCTGAATATCCAGTAAAGGTCCTAACCAATCACAAGAACCTGCTTTATTTCTTTAAACCCAGACAGCTGAACCAAAGACAGGCCAGATGGGCTTTAGAACTGGCTGACTACACTCTGACCATAGACTACAAGCCAGGGAAGGTGAATGTGGTACCCAATGCCCTAAGTAGAAGAACTGACCTGGTGCCTCTCCACCTAGAAACTTGCAACCATAACACCCAAGTCCTCTTGGACACAGCAAGTCTAGGCATTCACCTGGGATTAATGAAGATCAGAGCCAGCAAACCAGAAGTACTAAGGGCCCAAACACTAGACAATTTCACCAAGATCATGATCTCTGACCTCTCCAAATCCTTGGATAGCACCCACTACCAAAATGGCTACTCATTGAAGGGAACAAGCCTAATGCTCCACAAAGCTATTGAGTGCTATGCCCAAGTCTAGACTAGAGCCTGGGAACCAGAAATTGCGATTAGCTTAAATGATCTAAGTTCACTAATATGCATAAGAAGATTGGCTGCATGAACAATTTCATTCATTCAAGAATATCTCATCAATTAACAAACTTAAATCAATGATAAAACCCGCGTTTAAAAGCTCCAGATCTGCCTGACAACTTTCCCTATGTGATCAAAGCATATTAATATACCAGTTTATATGATAAATTGAGTTCAATGTGATGGCAAAAGTGACCCCAGTTTAGATGCAAATATAAATTCCTTCCTAAAGCTTGCATTGGAAATGTTATAAAATGAGCGCCATTAAATGAAGAAAGGACATCAGCATCAACCAATACATCCTAGTTCAGCCTAGTTAGTCCTTCCTATATTTACATCTCCTTCTCTTCCCTTTCCCCTTTCCCTTCCTATTCCAGCCGTCTTTCTGTGAGTATTAAATAAAGGACTGTCTCAACCAACCTGTTTGACTTAGGATGAAAGCCATAGCTCTAGACTGCTCTTCTCTGCCATGCCTATCTGAGTAGAGTTGCCTGGGCCATGAAAATACATGATAAAAAATACATCCCAGTGCACAGAGACTTATTATCTCACATTGTATCTACTAAAAAATAAAAAATAAAATTACTCAAGCCAGATAAAATGGTAAGACATGCCATTTCAAAAACGGCACTTCAAATTACGCCATCTTGAATTTAATTTGAGATGGCGTGTTTGTGTTAGCAATTTAAAATCATAAAAAATAAAATAATTAATAAAATAGTTAAAATTTACATATAATTTTATAATGCAGCATCTTGAATTTATGCCATCTCAATTTTGTCACTTTGAGTCAGATTAATTAAATCTTATTTTGCTAACTTTATTTAAATATGAAATCACTTAGTGTGGGGCATGCATATGCCATCTCAACTTTACGTCATTTTGAATCACACTATTTATCTTTAACTAAAATAAGCTTATTCACAAACTAAAATAAAGCCTGTTTTATTGGCAGAAGATGTTCCTATAGTATTAATCCAAGACACTTATACTAAGAACAACCTAAAATAACACCACTATTATAGTCCTACTAGTGATTGTTATTGTTGGGTAAAAATAACCAGTTTTGTTATATGCAATTTATAGCTTTATTATACATGGATAAGTTGATAAAGAATCT
The DNA here is from genome assembly GCA_014839935.2 of Entomophthora muscae. Lineage (NCBI taxonomy): Eukaryota > Fungi > Entomophthoromycota > Entomophthoromycetes > Entomophthorales > Entomophthoraceae > Entomophthora > Entomophthora muscae. The sequence goes on from QTSX02006568.1 coordinate 143,130, forward strand.
CTTAATAAAATATTTTAATAGTGATTTTAATATAGAAGGGGGTGATTACGCCATTTTGATTTACATCACTTTGAATTCCACCAAGTTTCATATCACTGTCAGGATACCAAGAGTACTTTGGAGCTCCAGAAGGTGAGGGAGGAGTTAAAGCAGATACTGGCATAGCCCACCAGATGATGGGACCTAACTTTATCAGGTAGGAAAGGGCCTTCCTAACCATAGCCCAAGGTCCAGCTGCTGGCAAGGCAGAGTCAATCAATCCAGTGAGTGCCAGGTAAAGCACTCCAAGGAATTGACTAATCTGGCCAGTGGTATCAGAAGTGGGTGGGGTTGAGATGGTTGGTTTGGGTGTTGGAGGTGGTTCCATGGGGACCAGGTAGGCAGCAGGATTGTTGTACTTCCTGTTGAAGATCAAAGAGTAGATGATGATTGCTTTACTATCACAGACAATTTGGTAGTGTTCCTTGGGTGCATCTGGGCGGGTGTACCACTGCAAGTCTTCCAAGGCCTAGGGTTTGTGATCAGGATTTGTGGGATACTCAGTGAAATGAACAGGGCCAAATGGAAAGTTGGGCAGGCAGTAGTATTCAAAGGCTTTGGTTTTGTCAACTGAAGTCTGGCTATCTATTCCTGAGGAAGGGTGCTGGTGGTTTGGCAAATGCAGATGGAAGAGTATCAAAAATATGTATGAAAACAGATTGGTGAACCAAAGGTTCATAACAACTTTATTGGTAAGTATGACAATACAGAATTTTCTCTGGTACTTCTGGTTTATATACTTACTCACATGCAAGTGCCTCTGGGCATTTTTCTGGTGCTATCTGTGTGGCAAGGCTTGACATCTCAGGTTCTGCTGTTTGGTTGGCTGCTTCATGGTCATTTTTGAGGTTTTCAGGAACAGTTGTTTGGCTTTTTGGTAGTCCATCTTGTCTTGGATGGCCATTGGTTCTGGCAGGTTTGGCTTCTGGGGTTATGGGTTTTTTTTCCAATTTGATCACTTTTTTTGGATTGGCTTGACAGGCTTTCCTGAGGCCAAGGAACTGGATTAAAAAAGGGGTCCCCAAATTACTTAATGGAGGGTGGGCTTGAACTGGGCTTACTGGGCAGCTAAAGTAGCCTGCCCAGGCCCAGCCTGTCAGGGCCCAGATTTCCCTGGACAGTCAGCTGGCCTCCTTAGAGTTGATTAAACATGCAGCGTGGAAACCCACACAAAGCAGCTTCCAGGGCAAAAAAAAACCTTTTGACTAGCAAATGGCCTGGGATTTGAGAGGCACACAAGCCTCAAATCCCTGGCTTTGAGCCTGTTATCAAATTTGGGCCACTCACCTATCAGAAAATGGCACATTGGGAGAATGATTGTTTGATTGCGTGATCAGACAATTGATTCATTGTGGGAACTATAAATAACTGTGGCATCTTGACATGCTGCAAATTTCAAAAGGTTCATGTTATAGCAGCCAATGATATTTCATCCTATTGCCCAAGCACACAAATTCCAGTTAAATTGTAAATCCAACTCAAAAGGATGCCATCAGTTCTCTGGTGGCACAAAAGGCCACAGAATCTTCAGTAAGTATAAATAGTGAGAGAGAGAAGCCCTCCTCACTGTTGAAATCTTAGTGAAACGAGTTTATGCCTAGAAATTATTATCTTATTGCAGGAATTGTCTATTTTTGCTCCAATTTAATTATTCTCTTTGCATCTATTCGTGAATCCACTACTCAATACAAACTTGCATATCCATATCCTCCCGGCTATACTCCTGTTCTCCTTGCCAAACCACCCCGCGCCCTTGACCTTGAGTATTATCATCCCCATTATCTGGATCTGCCACCAGCAACGAAGGAGATTCCTACTGCTCCTCCTCTCCCTGACGCGCCTCCCACCCAGGACTTTAGCAAGTTGGGGTATGTCTATATAACAGTACTGGGGCTGGCCAATCAAGTCGTGCCCCATACTGGGAGTTGGCGCTCCCTAGCCATTGCTCTAAACTACCTGGTTCATATAGCGCTTATTGTGTAAATGGGCTTCCAGGCCCGGCCTGCCTCCCCTGTGGGAGTCCAGCCAGACTCTGGTATGGGCTGTGACACAGCCTTCCCACCAAGACTTGGGCATAGCTTTTGGGGCCCAGAACGGGCCCTGCAGCTACCACCAGGGCAGGAATGGTTCCTGCACCTGGATTTGCTTCAAAAAGCAAAAATCCAGGTGCAGGCAAATTTCCCCTGCCTGCTAACCCCGCCTGGTGGCTAGGAGCGGGTTTGATTCCTGCCTGGGGCATCAAAAATGTTACTTTTGTAACAATCACCCAATAAATTTGATGCACACAATGGATAGAAGAAAATAAGGGGAATCACATATGACACAAGGCTACACTATATTGATTCCCCCACTGTCAGGGAACCAACCTTGATCCACCGGCTTACTAGTGTTTGGGAACTGGCAGGTTGCGGACTGGGTGGGCAGAGCTCACCAAAGGATTGATGCTAACTTAATGAGGTAGAACATTGACTTGCCCACCTACGACCACAAACTGATGACTGGGACAATAGTATCTATTACTCCTATGAGAGTAATATATACAATTCTAAAAATCTTGTTGATATGATCCAGTGGGAGCTTGGTGGCAGAGGCAGGCATTGGTTTGGGGGTAACAGGTGGTTCTATGTCCATTTGGTAGGCAGGAAGGAAGTTGTATTTATCTCTGAACAGGCAGGGTTTGGTAACGTACCAAGGGCCTTCTTGGTTGTATCTGGTTAACTTGGTAGTTCTGGCCAAGGGATCCTGGGCTAGTATGTTGTTGGCAGTGTAGTCCTTGTACTCAGGCTTCAAGGGGTACTCTGTGAAATGGACAGGACCAAAGGGGGCACCTGGCAGGCGGTACGTAGCTGGAGGGCTGGCAGGGAGGGCAGACAATCTTGGGGTTAACTGGAAGATAGCAAGAATAAAATACAGTAATGGTTGGGGAAACCAATATCTCATAGCCTTTATTTAAAAATGACAATGGGGGTTGATCTTGGCCTGAAAGGTATTTATACCACACTGCCAGGCTTCACTACCTGGTCAGGTTTTCTGGGCTTGGGAAGATTAGCATCAGGTGTTTCAGATGGCAGTGTGGCGCTTGGCCCTGGCGGTTTGCCACTGGCCGCTTTGGGGTGAGAAGACTTCAAATCCTTCTGTTTATCAATTTGGGTATTGGGTGCCTCTTTGGGTTCAGTGCCTTCCCCAGGACTTTGGGGGAGTTTGAAATAACTTTCAGGGATAAAATTGTCTATTTCACCGGGCAAACAGCCGGTGTCAGGCATTGGCACCTCAGGGAAATTCCCGGCATCTTGCACTGGCGGTTTGCTTGCAGAATTCTGCAGGGCAGCTAAGGGTTTGGGTCCTGGCAGGCTGGCAGCAACTTCATCAATTAGTAGTGGGTTATTGCGTTCTCAGCATATGAGTCTGGAGGTCCGCAAAGGTTTTTTCCAGGGTTTGACTCTGATTCTGTATTTGAGATTTAGGAGCATCCAAATTTTCATTCCTGACACCCACTGTGATTCTTGTTTTCCACTTTTCAAAAGTACTAGTTCACGTCAAAAACAATATTAATAAAAATTTTAATAAATTGCCTAAAACTTTGCAAATATATATTTTTTGGCCTTCTCTAATCAACTGGGTACTTTTTAACCCCATTTGTATAAGATAGTTTTTGTGAACTTTAAGTTTTACTCTTTGGCCTGGTTGAGGTAACTCCACCGTAAATTTGTTAATTTAATATAAAAAATGATCAAAAACACTATGTTTTTGAGCTACAGCACCTCAATTATGTCACTTCAAAAATGCCATTTTGACTGCAAGTTTTCAGTCAAAGCTAAAAGTTTTGCCTACTTGTGTTACTTATAAAAAAATTTACAAAACAACAAACATTAAAATTTTGACATTATATATTTTAAAAATTTCTCTATAAGAATATGTAAAAATATTGACTATTTTTATAAAAAAAACATTCTCATTTTTCTCTTAAAAACAACCCCCAAATTGCTCATATTTGATACCAATTCACTTTTAGATGCCTTCCAAGTCAATCAATAAAGCTGCATTCAAGGCCATCAAGGCCTCCAAGTCCAAGGTAACTCCTCCCAAGGCCAAAAAGGCCAAGACTAGCCCAAAGAAGCAGCCTTCTAAGGCCACAGCTCACCCTAAGACTCCAACTCCATCACCTGAACCAGAGGGAAGCAGTCCTACCCCTCCTCACTATCCATTTGTTTACTCCCATTCAGACTCCCAAGAGAAGTTATTCAGCTTCAACTGCTACTCTGATCCCACCTCAGAGCCTGAAGAGGAAGAGGAGCAGGAATCTGAGCCTGGTGCTCATGTTGATGAGCCAATTGAGATCTGGGATCTTAACACTGTGCACAATATCTGCAATCAAAATTGCACCTTTGCTATGCCCACCACATACCATATGTTGCATTATTGAATGGATCAGCCAAAACATAGTCTGTTTATGTTAAAGGCAATAGAATGATTGCCTGATTGCCCACTTGTTTTGCTGTGTTTGCTATTCTATGTCTGTAAACTTTTTTAATTGCACCTAAAAAGCGCTATTTTAATCAAGGGTTTATTGTGAATAGAGCTCGGTCTTTAATTCTGCGGCTAATAATAGAATTGAAGCATTTAAGAGCCACTTTCCTCCATTTGGCAAGGCGCGTGAAACCAGTTGTTTTTTTGTCCAGGAACTTTCCAATGCCATTTCTCCACTGCCTTCATATGGCAAGTCCTTCTTTTGGTGTCTTTTTCCTTTGACAATAATTCTCCCGCCCCCACTATATAACCTTCTAACATATCAAATAAAGAACCAGTTTTGTCTTATTATCTTCTTATATTCTTATGTCCTTACCCAGGCTGTCACTATACCACAACAGGTATAGTATTAAGATAAATAAGCAGTAGAAAAACTATTTGTAGAAATCAACCCCCAGGCTTCATATTTTACAATACCCTGTCAGCTGCCCAATTATGACCTAGAAGGGGGTGCCAGCTTTGTATATAAAGGGTACAGCTTCAGCTGTAACAACAAGCAGAAAGCAATACACCAACATCACCAAAAATGTGATAATTTTGAGTGCCCAGCAAGGCTAAATACCTATGGGTTTACAGGATTTAAGGAGTTAACTGTAGGCCATGACTGTGCCAAGCCTTTTGACCCCATATACCAACTTATCCGCTGGTTTCTTTGCCAGGTCATCCCAAACACCAAAGATTAAGCCGCCACTGAGGTCACCAATGATGCCCTCCTTAATTTAAATGATACCCAAATTGTCACTGTTGGTGGCGCCTCAAAATTAAAGATATATCTCACTGATCAAAGGTATGCTCTGAGCACTGAAGGCATCAGTGCTACATCAATGAATCAGTTGATTCTAACTGAGGAGCAGAAGCTTTCATGGCATGAAGAGATATTCCTCCTCCATAATGACAGCCAACATGCCCATGAGTAAATTATTTGCTTTGCTACCTCCCAGGATCTCCACAACCTTCTCAACTGCAAGACTTGGCTTGCAGATGGAAAATTCTCCACCTGCCCAAAGCTATTTATCCAGCTTTGGAACATTCACAGGCAGGTGGGAAATATATTTCTTCCTTTGGTCTTCTTCTTCCTTCCAAATAAGAAGCAGGAAACTTATGTCTGTGCTCTTTCAATTTTGAAGGCCAAGTTGAATGAGCTCCTCCCAACCATCAAAGAGGAGCCAAAGGAGAACAGAGGGAGTAAAAAGAAGGCCCAGCCCCAGGAAAATGAAGCCATTTCAATCAAAACGCAGGCAGAAATCTTTCCCTACCACAAATATCTGGTAGTGAATTTGAACAGGCTCAGGCAAATTCCTTTATAAAAGTCTTCAAGAGCTCCCCCAGGGATGCTAATTTCACTTTTGGCAGGCACTCTGCTACTGCCTTCAAAAATGCTCTGGTCTGCATGAGCTTGTCAATGCAGAAGGCTTAAAAGAGGCAGAGGACTTTTTCAATTGCTTTGCTGCCCTTGCCTTAGTAAGAAAGGAGGAGACAAATGCCGTCTATGAACTCTCCTCTGTCACCCATTTATCATAGCCAACCATGAAGCCTTTGCGCATTTATTTGAGTATTTTAAAACTCAATGGGTTGGTATTTTTCAGGGAGCACGCTACATCAGAAAAAAAGTGACTCAATCCAGTAGAACTGCTATAAGAAAGTCAAAGACGGTCTCATCAAGACCATTTCATCCCTTTTTAAGGGTGGCATAGCCAGTTTTGTTATAAGGGTCAGGGTTCAGAAGCCCAAATTCAACAAGATAATGGTGCATATAAAAACCCAGCAGGTCATCTCTACCTGCCTCTTCAAGACCAGCATGAAGACTAAGGGCAACCCCCAAGCAGACTAAGGAAGTTAAAAAGTATACAGAGATCAGCAAGGTTGTTCTTGCATACTATCCTAAGGATAGAAAGCTTGAGCATCTCCAAGATACCTTAGTTGTGCTTTCTACCAATGTTTGAGCCATTTTATAATAAGCATTACTTTATCTTATTTCTTATTTCCTTTACTTTTATCTTTTTTATTTTATTAGTATTTGGTACAAATATCTGCTTATTTTAAAGTATGGATCATAGTTATAATAGATGAAAATGACTGTTTTGTGTATAATTTTACTTTTGGGCTTTACACAGCCTTGTTGCTACTAATTAATCCCATTTTTATTGCAGATTTGGAATTCTGAGACTTTTTTAAGACTATGCAATAGGTTTTTAAATTTTATTTTTTGAAATTTTTTAGGTTTTTTTGGGGTTCAAAAAATCTAAAATTTTAAAACCTGTTTTTCTTAGTTGTGATGCCATAAATCAAAATGGTGTTTTTAATACAAAATTGAGATAGCTAAAAATCAAGATGGTGTATTTTGAGATAGAGCTTTTTGAGATGCTGTTTTCAAAATAGGATGTTGTACCTATAAAACTGGCCCAGCATGGTATTTGGGTCTTTAAGCAGGTGATCCAGGTGTGAATGCATGAAATTTTAAGCTTGGTGCAACTATTATCCAATAATTTTGTGGATGAATGACTTGAGTCTAAAAATACACCATACAGTCCAGAATTGGGGGTGCTGTCTAGAAAGCTTCTAAAAACAACTAGTGATGCTCAATTTTTTATCCTACTAAAAACTAACCTTAACTTTCCTCTATCATGACCCCAAAAAAGGCTATAAACTACAGTGGCAAAAAAACCACAGGCTGATTTTTGGGGCATATTTGGCAGTTTCCTAAATAAGGGCTATATTTTTTCACTTTAATTTATTATTTCAGAAGATACAGATACAAGCCCATAATAGAGGCCATGCTGGAGACATGAAAGTCAGCAAAGGCCAACTACAAAGTCTATTTAATCCATCAAATGAAGGGCAATCAATTTATAAAGGATGTCATCCAAGAGGCGGGATTCTAGTGTTTCATATACTCACCAGGCCATGCAGACTGTCATCTTGCTGATATTATGTTTTAGAATATTGGTAGTATAATACAATCCAGGGATCCAAAGGACATCTCTGCTATAATAATGGGTTTAAATCATCATAATGGACTGTCTTCCCAGAGTGCTGTCTATGATATTTTCTATGAGTCAGTGTTTAATATGTTGAATACAGGAAAAAGTTGCCTTGATCCTTGTCTTCCTTTATTGTTCTGCTCTATTTACCCTCACCCATGACAGAAGAGCAGTACAAAGCGCTACATAGTGCAGAGAGTGTTGCTGTAAATGGGATTATATTGTCTTTTCTGCATACCCAGCTCCCTCTCTCAAAACCAACCTGCATACTCCCTCTCATTCCAATTGATTCCTCTAGCTATACTTGAACACAAGGCTTCTTGGTTAACCATAAATTTATTTAAGAATAAAACTGTTCTTTGTGTGCTTCCAGATTCCCTGTTTTCTTTGCTTTTTTATCTCTCATGGCTAAATAAATACATATCAGGATTTTTATAAAAGCACAACTTTATTTGTTTTATATATCATTTTTCTGGAATATACTGGGTTCACATTGTCTGCAAGTTGAATCAGTATCCCAAAATAATATCCATTGAAATTGCAGTTGAAGTAGATTTTATTAACCATACCAAGCATTCCCAAATGCTTTCAGTTTCTTGATTCACCTGATTACTACAAAGCTAATTGCACCCAAATACAGAATCAACATAAAATGGAAAATATAAAACAGGCTATTGTTTGGTTGATTTCTAGAGTTTCAGTGCCATTATTGGTATGCTGACAAGACACATGTTGCTGAACAATTCTGTCATTAGATTAGGTGGCAACTTGTGGCCTGTTGGTATACCAATAATAATACCATAAATATAAAAGCTGACCAAAGAAAGCCGGTTTATATTTTATATTTTATGTTGATTCTGTATTTGGGTGCTATTAGCTTTGTAGTTATCAGGTGAATCAAGAAAACTGAATTCATTTGGAAACGCTTGGTATGATTAATAAAATCTACTTCAACTTCAATCTTAATGGATATCTTTTTGGGATACTGATTTAACTTGCTGATAATGTGAACTCAATATATTACAGATGAAGGATACATAAAACAAAATAACATCATGAAATAATCCCTGTTATATGTTTATTTGGCTAAAAGAGACAAAGAAAAACACATACAGAAGGGAATCTGAAAGAAATCAAAGGACAGTCAGATTCTTAATATGACCTTGTGGTTATCCATGAGAGCCTTGTATTAAAGTATGGCTAGAGAGATTAATTAGGGATAAGATGGAGTGTTTGGGATGGGTGTGAGGGGGGAGTATGGTATGCAAAGAGGACAATAAAAGCCTATTTTCAGCAACGCTTGCTGCACTATGTAGCACATTTTACTTCTCTTCTATCATGGGTGGGGTAAATAGAGCAGATCAACAAGGGAAAACAGGGATCAAGGCAACTTTTTCCTGTATTAAACATATTAAACACTAACTCAGAAAAGATTAGAGGTAGAAATCTGAGTAAACAGTTCAGCTGGGCCATTTAGATCCAGTAGTATAGCAACCATGCTCTTTGAATCCCTGGTTTAGATTATTCTGCCAATATTTTAAGCATAACATCAGCAAGATGATAGTTGTGATGGTCTGGTGAGTATATGAAGCACTAGAATCTTGCCTCTTGGATTACATCCTTTGTAAATTGATTGCTCTTTATTTGATAGCTCACAAAGTCTGTGTAGTTAGCCCCTGTTGACTTTCATATCTCTAGCATGGTATTTATGGTAGAGTTTTATTCATATCTTCTGAAATAATTAGCCAAAGTTCAATAAAATACAACACCTCTCAGGAAAATACCAAAACACCCCAAAAAATCAGCCTGTGGTTTTTTTGCCACTTTTATCATGAAAACTTTTGGAGGCCATAATTCTAGCAAGCTACAACTAGTTTTTAGTAAGGTACAAAAATTATATCATCCCTAGTTGACATGAGAAGCCATCTAGACAGTACCATCAATTCTGGATTGTATGATGTACTTTTGGATACAACCCAATTATTCCCACAATTCTTGGATAATACTTGCACTGAGAGTACAACACTGTGCATCTACACCTGGACCACCTGCTTAGAGACCCAAATACCATTCTGGTCCAGTTAATATATGAATTTAGTGATTTTGATGTTGGGGCTTTTTTAGTAGAGGCAGCATGATATATAAGTCTCTATGCACTGGGATGCCTTTGTCAAAACAGCAGGCTTGACCCGCCAGCAAGGTTCCAAACAAGCAGGTTTGTGACCCGTAATCTGAATACCCGGCCACTTGAAGCCAGACTAGGAAGTCAACTCAAATTGCCAAATCCAACAACATGAACAAATTATGATCCTTTACTGTAAATTCATAACCTGAACTTAAAAAAGCAGGATTGTCAAATCCTTGGTCCAAATTTTGAATCACTTTTGCGGGATGGCCTTTTTTAATTAAATTGATTTTTGTGAGTATTTATTTGAATATTTGAAAATGCGGGAGCCCATAGACACTTTGTAAAGTTCAAGTCAAGCTGCATATTTTCTATGGACTAAATGAATTAACTGGAATCAGATTTGAAGCGTTCAAATCCATCATCCATTTTCATTAAGTTTACTATGTTTTTTGAAATTGCGGGATTGTCAAATCCAAGAACCAAATTTCAAATCACTTTTGAATGCCACTAGTAAACTCAGATATTAATTGTGGGAACTGGAATCCAAATTGAATGCACAGTAAGCATACTAGGAAACACCAACCCAAATTAAGAAGCTCCACCACAACTAAAATCAAATGAAAAATTCAATCTCAATAACCATAATTAGACATAAAAAGTTATTAAACTTTAAAATCATCCAAACCTGGAAAGTATACAATATTATTCACTTCAAATCACGGATATAGAACCTCTGCTACTATTCAAGGCTATATCAAGAGAAAACAACTTCCCACAACTAAACCAATAAATCCAAATAAATATTTATTTAATCTAATATATATTTTTTATTTTATTTTTATGGACCGTCAATCACATTCCCAACCAGCTCCTGCACCAGCCCGCGGGGCAGCCTGTTCATGAGGGCGTCCCAGAGGGTCCAAGAACAGACCCAGAACCCAACTTGAAGGGAGTCATGCTAATACACAGGCCTCCCAAGGTGTCATTGCCAGCCAACCACCTCCCACGTCCCAGGCCCAATCAACCAGCTTGAATCCCAGGCAGAAGCCACTCTCAAGGCCTGCCACCAAAGTCTCCTACACCAGGGTCACCGGTAACACTGAGGTTACTTACACCTCCACTGTGTACCCAGTTGTCACCCGGCCCCGCACTCTTGACCCAAAAGTTGCTACTTCCTGCCCCTGCGTCTTTGACACCACCTACAAGCCATTGGCAGCCACTGTTGAGCCATCTGCGCCTGTGATATATTCCACCATTGATGACGCCAGCACAACCAAGCGTGATCCCACCTTCTCTCTCAAAGGTCCCGTCCCCTGTGTTGAGCCTGGTAGCCAGGATGCTGTGGTACCTGTCAAGGGCCAGCGTTGGTTGACAGATAGTGAGTGTGAAGCTCTCCTCAACTGCTTGAACGGGGGAATGGCAGTTTGGGATATTGCATCCCAATTTGGTGTCACAGCCAGGTACATTGCCAACATCAACACCAAGTATGGCAATACCGGGCAAATTGCCAAATCCACCAAGGCTAAGTGGCAGCCAAACTCTTGCAGCCTGTGCACATTGACACAATCAAGCAGTGGGTAGCCAGGGATTGCCACCTGGACACGCTTGCTGTCCAATCAATGCTTGCCACAGAGTTTGGGCTTTCTGTTTCTAAAACCCTTGTTTACAAAACAATGGTTGATTTGGGCTTCTCTTGGAAGGTGCTTGGAGTTTCTCTGTACAACAGAAACAGTGAAAAGACCATTGAGGATTGACACATTTATGCTGAGACATATCTGGCACTAAAGGAGACTGGCAACTTACAGTTCTTCTATATCAACAAATTTTTGTTTTCCTCCTCACTCAGGTCTAGGCATGGGTGGGTCAAGAAGGGGTCCAAGGACAGCGTAGCCCATTGTGCAGCTGTCCGTTCCCAGACCTATTCCATGGTTGCGCTTCTTGGTCCTTGCAGGTTGGACCAATACCAAATGATCAAGGGTTCCCACAATAGCGGGACTTTTCTTAATTTTCTCTGAGTTGTCAAGGAGTACCTTTGGATAAATTATAGCAGCACAACCAATGTTGTTGTGCTTGATAATGTCAGGCTCCACAAAGTGGATCTGGTTGTGTCCAAGTTTCCCCCATCAACAAGAATAGCCACTCCTCCAGCCACCGCCTTGCTGATTGTCCAATGAGACTTCTCTTCCTCCCGCCATATTCCCCATTCCTAAATCCAATTGAGGAGGTGTTTGGTTGGATCAAGAATAAGGTGAAACAAGGCCTTCCTCAGGACACCAAGGACCTATTCAATATTCTTGAGGTCAGCCAATTTGCAATGCCACCCAATGTGGTGGCGGCTTTTTACAAGCACTCGGAATCCTTCCTCCCTAAAGCCCTGGCCTCCGAGCCAATCAGATAAATGGGCTCTCCGGTTTACTTTGTTTTTATTTTTATTTATTTTGTTTTTATTAGGTCTCAAAAATTATTATTTATATATAATAATTTGACGTGTGATTGTATTATAGACATATAAGAATACGTAGAAAAGGTAAGTAAAATTAACTATACTAGGTATGAAGAATATATTTTTATTATAATGCACTGAATACTTTATTGACTGTTGCGCTACCAAATAAATAAATTAAAAAAGATAGAAATAGAATTTTTTATTTAAATAATTGTTAATTGTTGTTGGTACTTTGGCTTTTTTACGCCACAAATTGGACCTTGCGTGTCATCATATGATCCTTGTTATTTCAGTGCCACTATAGCCACACAACACGGCAACCAATGATTTTTATGTATTCCTTACTAATCTGTACTTAGGACGCAGTTCAAGTATATTGAATATGTTTATGCAAATCATATTACAAGGGAAAGGTAATTCGAGTTCTGAACAATCATTTGTTTAGAACAATAGTGGAGCGGGCCGCATGATGCGGATAAATTCAATTCTCCATGTTTATCTTTGTGATAAATGGACCCGTACTCAACAAGTAGTAAATAAAAACATTTTTAATTCTTTTTTATTTGATGTATTGGCAACTATAACTAAAGTCTTTTAATATACTTAGATATATTAATGATTATAATTTACATACTAAAATTTAAAATAAAAAAAATTAAAATATTAATTATAAATCTTAAAAGTTAAATATTTAATTTTAAATAATTGAAATATAAAAATTTTATTAAATTGTGATTTATGCAATATCAAAATATTTGATATTAAATATGTCAATATTAAAGATTTTAACAGTGAATATTTAAAATAAAAAAATAAAATAAAAATTTTAAGTTGCAAGGGAAAATGATTTATTAGGGGAATGCAAATTGCAAGGGGAATGTGTTTATTCCGGGGAATTATACCCCAAAATTAAATTTTCAGCTAATGCATCTAATTGGGACCACATACTCTTCTGTATGTGGTGGATGACTCTGGCGCCAATTGCTAGAGGGGTGGCGCTCAACACCCCGGTGGTGGCCAACTGTCTTATAAAAGGCAAACAGGTGAGGGGATCCACTAGCAGGTTTTTTTCAGGGGGCACATAGTACCCGTATAGAGTTGCCAATGCAAATGAATCATAGAGGACGTGCTCAACTGTCCTGTATCCCCGTGGTGTTTTCTGTCTGTTGAGGGCTACGCAGCATATGTTGATCTGTATAGGTACATCTTCTAATTTTTTCACGTTGGCTTTCAGTATGCAATGGAGCAGGATTCCCAGGTACACCGCAACGTGGATCCTTTGCAAGGTATATTTTTCTGAGAACATGCACAGTTTTTTGAACGTTTGTACTAACCTATTGATATAGGACGTTTGGTTGAACTTGAAGAGGGTTCTGGGGGGCGCCCGACTTGTATCAGCCCCCCAGGCCTTGGCAAACAATATCAATAAAGGCTTAAAATTATTCACGAGGACTGCATCCCCGACTTTGTTTGATAGAGCTTTAAAAATTTCATTAAAAATTGCAGATTTTAAATATTCATTTCCAATTTGAAAGTCAGTTTTTATTAATTTTTTTTGTATTCATTGATATTTGTGAAGGGGAACCTTTGAACGCTTTCATATATGTATTCATTGAAGTTCAGTTTTATATCCCTGCAAATTTCATTCATTTCTTTGATTTTAATTGTTGATCCTAGTTCATAGGCTTCCCTTATCCATGGCAAGCACCCCACAGGTGGTTGATATTCCCTATCTTGAGCTTCACTATTAAAAAAAGTATTCATATTCTGTTGAACTATTTTATTTATTTAATTTTTATTTATTTGTTTTATAGGGGCCACCAGTGACTGGTAGCCCCCATAAAACCAACTCGGCGTATAAGCCGCCACTTCTGCAACCTCATCCCCATCCCTGGTGATGACTAAAATAAATATAAGTTAAACATAAAAAGACTTACTGATTGTTTCCCCTGTGGCCCCCTCAGCCACAGGCGCCATATCGGCAAACTTCATGAGTGTTGGATGCTCTTCATTAATTTTCTTAGGCTTAATTTTTCTTATTCTTCTTGCAACTTGTGCTTCCTCTTGATTTTCATTTGATAAAGCTTCTGTATTTCTTGATGCGCTTCTGCTTCTTGCTTGTGTTTCATTTTCATCTGTTTCCATTTGGTTGGTTTCCTCTTTGTTGGTGTTAATTTCCTTTTGAATTTCTTTTCCTTCAATTAGTTTGATCTCTTATTGTTTTCTTTGGCCCCCTGCCAGAACTCCCACAAATTGTAGGCCGTGTTGTTGAATTCAAGACTTGATAAAATAGTTCCCTGTAGATTAAGTAATTTTTCTTTATTCTTTTCATCTATAATATTTCCCAACTTATCCAGGGCATCTTCTTTTGACTGTATCAGTGGCTGGCCCTTGTTACCCAGCTTCCCTGTCACTATTTCCCTGATATTTCTTTCTATCTCAACAACCTTTTGAAGGTGTGCTTCTAATTTGTTGATTAAGTTATAGATTGTTGACATATTGTTCAAATTCCATCAAAAAACTGGTTTTTATAGTACTATATTCAGCGCATACATATTTTTCATCATCATTAATAAATTAAAGACAATAAACGTAAATATTGCATTGAAATATTGCAATTAGACATCAACTCTTGCTATTTTGATATTATGTGCATAACTCAATGCATTTTGTTTAATAAAATCCACTGTAAACTTGGCCTTTTCCATTATAATTTAATGAAATGGACTGTGTTTATATTAGGGCCATTAACACTTAGTACAGATATTGAAAATTAGTGCATTCTACACCCTGTATATTTACCTATTGATAATAATTCTATAAACTTTTCAGTCAGATTTTACGAGGTAATAATAATGTAATGTGTTAATAGATTACTGTTTACTGTCATTAATTGGCTGATTTTCTTTGCTGTGGCAATTGTGCATTTTCTTATATTTCTGCACTAGTATCCAATTGGTTGGCTTCACATCCAATCTCACAGGCAATAGGAAAACAAGCCGCCACCCCAAGACTGGACGTGGTTGGGGTGGCGGCTTGTTTTCCTATTGCCTGTGCAATTGGATGTGAAGCCAACCAATTGGATACTAGTGTGTAAATATCAGAAAATGCACAATCTTCACAGCAAAGAAAATCAGCCAATTAATGACAATAAACAGTAATCTATTAACACATTACATTATTACCTTGCAAAATCCAACTGAAAAGTTTATAGAATTATTATCAATAGGTAAATATACAGGCTATAAAATGCACTAATTTTTAATATTTGTACTAAGTGTTAATGGCCCTAATATAAACACAGTCCATTTCATTAAATTATAATGGAAAAGGCCAAGTTTACAATGGATTTTATTAAAAAAATGCATTGAGTTATGCACATAATATCAAAATATCAAGAGTTGACGTCTAATTGCAATATTTCAATGCAATATTTACGTTTATTGTCTTTAATTTATTAACAATGATGAAAATATCCATGGAAATAATTATATGTTACCACATCAAATGTACAAGATTCTTTACATATGGGGAATGCTAACAATGTAAAAAGAAAATATTATTAAGTATGAATTTAAAGAGAGATATCAATTTTAATAAGTTGTCACAAAGAAAAGATTTATTTACTAATCAAAGGACGGGGAGGGAAGGGAATGGGCAGAATGGACGTCGCCTTCATCTGCACCTGTGAAAGGGGCGGCATCAGAGATAGTGGGGAGGGAATGGGTGGTGGCTTGGGAGTCAGGGTTGGAAGGCAGGTGGCTTGATGGAGGGGTTGGGGAGGCAGGGTCTGTTGACTGGGAAGGGGCAGCAAGAGCAGTTTGCTTCAATTGCTCAAATTCTTCTTCTGTCACATATACTGGCTTGACAAAACAGATGGACTGGCATGGGGGGAGACAGGGGTCCTTTCTGGACTTATCACTATCACTTGCATAGAAGATGACGAGATCAAATAAGTCCTGGACGGACGCGGAAGGGAAAAGCTCATACCCCTTATCAATCTGGGTGCATAGTTTGTTGTAGGTGGCAGGCTTCAAGCGCCTGAGGGCGGAACCAAAATTGTAAAGACATACATCTGCAAGATGCATGTCAGCGTAGTTGATGGGGTAGGACCAGCAGGTATGCCCCGCAGCCCTGATTTTGTGGGTAGCCCATTCCCGCTGCTCCATCTCCGCACTCAGTACAACTCTGTGCACGGTGTTTTGTGTGGCCCACTCCTCCAGCATGGCCTTGAGCTCCGTCTGGTAGGCATACCCATCTGCAGTGTTTAATATTGCCAAGTAATAATTGATGCCCAATGGGGAAACTGCCAATAAAACCCCAACAAAACAATACAAGATTGGGCCGCGCTTGTACACGTCAGATTGGATGCGCTTCTCTCCAAAGTCTTGGATACTGGCCGAGATCTTGGCGTATGATAGGAAGATGACGTCATTATGGGCCCTCATTGCCCTCCCTTTAATAAAATTAATAATGGTTGCATTGTATGGGTTGGTATCCACCAAAATGGGGCCACCAAGAACCTGATTGGATAGGATTCTGGCGGCAACCACAACTCCGTGCATCCATGAATTCACCGTTCTTTTGTTGGTGAAGATGCCGTGGAGTCCCAACTGGAGATGTACCTGGACCAGGGGCATCTGCGGGTCACGTTCCATAATGGCCATCATAAGGGGATGGGCTGTATCACCTTTTGTTGAGGTACGGGCACCAGTCAGGGTCTTCTTGGTAGGGGGCCACAGTTGGTGTGGGCTCGCAGGGTTGCAGCCACAGTGGACTTTGCAAAACCCATTGCGGCTGCAATTTCCCCAAGGGACATAAGCTTGCCTTGCTTTTCAACCATTTTGAGAACAATCTCTGGGGTGATCAATTTTCTTCTGTGTCTTGCAGGCTGATTGGCTGGGGGAGGGATATGTCCATCTTGTGAACTGATCAATGCCATCTGATTGGCTGTTTTGGGGTTCTGGGCTCTCTGTGTGACCCCATGGCTAAAATGGCTTGTTCCAGATCCCATTGCTGATAAAGGATTTGGGTTGGCAGCTGCCTGTGCATGGTGGGCAAACAGGGCCATGCTGGAAGTTGCAGGGGAAAGAACAGACTCCTGTGTGGCGCTTGCAGAGGGGCCTGCGGGTTGGGAGGGGCCATAGAGGGAGGCTTCACTATTAGAAGACACAGTGTAACCCTGCATAATTTTGTCAAGGCCAGGGAACAGCTCATTGACTTGGTTGTTGTTGAAAGAAGACATAATAAAAAAATTATTATAATTTTAAACTCAAGAAGAGGAATGTATATTTTAGTCAATTTTATTGTTATATATGTCAATTTTGTGAATAATACAATCTAAATTTTAGCCAACCTAAAATGGAATAGGGTGATTTTTGAGAATGCCTATGATTCCTAAAAGAATTAGAACAAATCCACTCTAGATCCTTTAACATCCTTTTTGAGACACCCATAAATTATATTTATTTCAAATTCCTTGCAATTATGATTTGAAACTTGGTTCTTGGATTTGACAATCCTGCAATTTCAGATTTGTTAATTTTCACATGATGTCTATGATTTGTTTGATATACAGGAAATCTCAAATTGTACATAAGAATCCTGCATTTCTGATTCATGTATCCCACATTTGTTTGTTGGGTTTTGTTTTTTATTAGTTGAGTTATCTGCTCAAGAGATTTGAAATTTGCCAATTTAAATAAACCAAAAAAAGTCAAATTAAATGGTTGATTTTATTAAATATTTTACTTTTCACTCAGCTGAGTTGCCCGCAAAAGTGATTCAAAATTTGGACCAAGGATTTGACAATCCCGCATTTTTACGTTCAGGTTCTGAATTTACAGTATGGTGAATACCTCGTTTTGGCACTTGACTCTTTACCAGGATCAAGCCACCCCCTTCTGCCATCCAACCGTGTGATCAACAATCATGTTCCTGTTATCCTTGATTCAAATTAACTATATAATTGCTATCTCACAATAAAGATTATTATCTAGCTTCTAAATATTTTTCCCCTTGTAACTCTGCTAAAACAGCACAGTTACAACACCTTTTTAGAATATGTGAGCTTTGTGTTGATAGTTTCTCCACACTTTAATACCCCATTAAACTCTCTCATGATGGTTGCCCAGGTGACCCAAGGCGTTAAGTGATTGCTCAAAAGTCTAGCCTCTGAGTGTTCAAGCCATAGTCTTCTGGTCAATCTGATTGGATATAATCTTTGGCCTTTCTTTGATGTTGTGCTTGAGTCTGCTTCCTTAGAAATGAAATATTCTGATTGGATGATTCATCCAGTTAAATAAGGGTAGAGTTGACCAGAGATGAATAGGTTTTAATGTCTTCTTGTACACAGGCCTGATAATTGCCCTGATCAGTGGTGGTCTCTAAGTGGTGTAAAAAATAAGTTGCCAGCTTCACTGACAGGGACATTCAGCTCTTCATTCTCCTGGGTGTGGTTAAAGCCGTGAGGGTATACATCCACTGTACTATCTCCTTACTCTTTTTTGTTGACTTTCATAAGCTCTTGGTACTGAGCGTCAATAATTGAAAAATCACTATTGCTTAAAAAACATTTTAAAATGGAATTAAATCCCAATAAAAAGATAGATATTTGTATTTTTGTGATTGATATGAGCTGATTTTACTATAAATTTGCTACCCAATATTTGAGTGATCTAATAAAAAGCTGGATTTTAACATTTGGTACCCCAATTTTCTTAATAAAACACACTGGGTTGCTAAGCATAGTTCCAGTTCTTTTTGGGGCTTGATTTCAATCAAATTAAGTGATAATACACCATTGCTTGTTTAGGTTTGTTTGCTGTATAAGCTACTTTTGTGTGCTCTCTATTCAATAATTATTATTATGAGCATGGTTTTTCTAGAGAAATAATATACATGTGAGTGGTGTTTTGGATCTGAAATATCTTTCTCAAGTTTTATTTGCTCTGAATTTTGGGTGTGTATCATCAACATTTGAGTATGGCTACTTTTATTGGTGTTTGATGGGTTTTGTGTGTCATACTAGCATCATTAACAGTTTTTATTTCCTGTTGTCATCAGAAAAAACTTGCCCCAGCCATATTTTATTGTTGTAACTGTGCTGTTTTAGCAGAGTTACAAGGGGAAAAATATTTAGAAGCTAGATAATAATCTTTATTGTGAGATAGCAATTATATAGTCAATGTGAATAAAGGATAACAGGAACATGATTGTTGATCACACAGTTGGATGGAAGAGGGGGTGGCTTGATCCTGATAATGAATCAAGCGCCAAAATGAGGTATCCACCATAAAGGATCATCATCTGTTCATGTTGTTGGATTTGATAATTTGAGTTGACTTCCTAGTCTGGCTTCAAGTGACCAGGTAATTGGATTGTGGGTCACAAACCCTCTTGGTTGGAACCTTGCTGGCGGGTTGAGCCTGCAGTTTTGACACCCCCCAACTGAAGGTCAGCTTCCTCTGGGGGCAGGTTGTCAGGGAGGTTGTCAGGAGCCCGGGCACTGTATTGGACTAATTGTTGTTCTGTGGCAGGCAAGGCAGTTTCTCATTGTTTTTGTCTTGCTTTGCAGGGTCGTAGGCAATCATGGTGTAGGGTCTTGTCTTGCTTATGTTTTCCAATCCCTTGCACAAGGTAAGTGTTATTGTTGTTTACCTTTAGAATTATTGCTGGCCCCACTTTCTTGGGTTGTAGTTTGCTCTTGTCAACATTCATGACCCAAACTTTATCCCCAACTTCATGTGTATTGCAGATGAGGACAAAGGTTTTTGTAGACGTTCATTCTCCTTCACTGTTTGTTTGCTGTTAGCTCTTACAACGTGAGGGTCTGAGCGTGGAGGGACTTCACTTGGAATTTCAAGTTTAGGTCCTATCAATGCTTGAATGATATTTGGCTGTGTGCTGTATACCAGTTCAAATGGGCTTTTTCTGGTGGATCTGTTCACTTGGGTTTGACACACAAGTAGTGCAGTTGGTAGCTGCTTATACCAGTCTTCAGGTCTCCTGGCAGTGAGTTTGGCTAAAGCTTGCATGGGGCTACCATTAAGCTGCTTTACACGTTCATTAGCCTGTGGGTGGTATGGTGTTGTTACAGTGTGTTTGACTCCATTTTTTGCGAGATATACATTGGTTGTTTTGGAGGTTAATTCTTTTTTCTCCATCAGTTATCAGGAGTTCTGGCTTTTCAAACTTGCTGATTATATCTTTGCCAATAAATTGTCATGCATCATTACCAGTGTGTGCCTTTACTGCTTGGGCTACTGGCCATCTTGTAGCAGAGTCAATGGTGGTGATAATAATTTCTTATTGTTGTGTTTTCCTGGCATGGGGCCAATAATGTCAAGAGCCCATACCTTGAAAGATAGTTGTGTGCAAATGGGAAGTACTGACTTTGGCGGGGTTTTGCTTTTGGCAAACTTTTTGCATACTTCACATTGGTCTAGCACTTCTTGAACATTGTGATATAGGGTTAGTCACCAGGCCTTATGCTTAAGGAACTCATATAGGTTTTGGCTCTTGGTATGTCCAAGGTCTCTGTGATAGCATAGGATGGTGTCTACTTGCTGATGCGTGGGGATGTAGAGAATGGTTGTGCCATCAGAAATTTTTCTGTGTAGGGTCCCATATACGTCAGCAAATAGGTGTTCATTTTTGATGACTGTTTTCTTTGTTATGTCAGTTGTGCCGGGGGGAAACCTTTGTCCTTTGTTTGTAGTACTAAGAGAGGCCAGTCTGGGTTGAGCCCATTTTCTCCTCTTGAAGCACGGACATACAGGAGGGACAGGGTGTCTGCCATGGCAAGCTTGGCCCCAGGTTTGTACTGAATGATCATGTTAAACCTCTCCAATAGCTCCATCCAGCAGGCTTGGCAGTGCAACAGATTTTCTTGAGTTTTGAAATAAATGAGCGACTTGTGGTCGGTTAATGCTGTGAATTCTTCCTGCTGCTCTAGGTAACAGCGCCATTTGACTAGAAAGTGCATGATAGCCAACAGTTCTTTGTTGTGGATAGGGTATTGACACTTGCCATCTGTCAATTTTTGCAAATCATAAGCTACAGGCAGTAAGTCACTGTCATTATTTTTGATTCATAGCACTCCCCCAATGGATGCATCTGAGGCGTTGGTTTCCATTTGGTATTCCCTGTCACATTTGGGGTATTTCAGGATGAGAGCTGTCGTGAATTTATCCTTAAGGTGTCTAAAACAGAGGTCACATTGGGGGGTCCACACAAACTTGGACTTGGCGCCTGTTATGGCTGATAAGGGGCAGTCAAAATGCCACAGTCAGGTATGAAGCGGTGTACATAGGCCACCATCCCCAAGAAGGTGCAGAGTTCCAACTTATCCTTAGGTGGCAGCATCTTGCATGTGGCCTGTATCTTTTGACTGTCGGGTTTGATGATGTCCTTTGAGACTATGTGTCCCAGAAAGGGTAACTGCTTGCAGAAGAATTGGCACTTGGAGGGCTTGGCCAACAGTTTGTGTTGTGCCAAGGTGGCAAAGACTGCCTCAAGGTCTTTGTGGTGTTGTTCCACCAAGGGGCTGTAGACAATGATGTTGTCTAGGTAGACTAGGGCATGCTTGTCTATGTGTGGAGAAAACACTTTGTTCATGAAGGTCACAACTGTTGAGGGAGTGTTTGTCATACCAAAGTTGAGTACCACACACTTCTATGAACTGTATTTAGTGAGGAAGGCTGTTTTGGAGATGTCTTCCTCCTTAATAACAATCTGGTTGTAGCCTGCAATCAGATCAATCTTGGAGAAGACTGTGGCTCCTCCCAAGGCTTCAAAG
This sequence comes from Entomophthora muscae, assembly GCA_014839935.2. Lineage (NCBI taxonomy): Eukaryota > Fungi > Entomophthoromycota > Entomophthoromycetes > Entomophthorales > Entomophthoraceae > Entomophthora > Entomophthora muscae. The sequence goes on from QTSX02006568.1 coordinate 165,050, forward strand.
AGATTGTCAATCAGTGGTAGTGGATAACAATTCTTGATGGTAACTTTGTTTAGGGCTTGGTAGTCTGTGACCAGACACAAGGTACTGTCCTTCTTGGCCACAAAGAATACAGCATCCCCAAAAGGAGACTGTGAGGGATGGATAAGTCCTTTCTCCAATGCCTCCTTGAGGTAGGCACATAGGGTGTTGTCTTTTTTGGGGTCAACCTGTAGATAGGACGTGCTAAGGGTACAGCTCCTTTGAGTTGGATGAAATGTTGGATGTGTTTTTCCCGGGGCACCCCAAGTAGAGCCTCCTTGAAGATTTCTGGATGGCGGGCCACAATTTTGCAATCATGAGGCGTGGAGGTATCCTGGTGGTCCTTGAAGTTTATGATCTTGTACTGGCAGGAGTCTCAGTCAATTGCCTTCAGGTTTTCCTTTTTGTCCAGGGTCTCAGTAATGCGCACAAAGACATGGTCACATAGGAGTCAATCCACTGAGTCAGGGTAGATCTGGTGGTTGACGCCTTCACACTTGATGTTCAACACCAAGGTTGCCCAGTCTACGTGAGAATTGTTCTTTTGTAACCAATCCAAACCCAGTACAATGTCAAACTTTGGTAAGTCAATGACAGGACCTTGAATGGTGGAATGTAGGTTCTTGAGCATGACAGAGAAGGGGGCATCTTCCCTTGTTACAGCAATGTGATGTTCATCAGCCAGGACCATGTTTTTAATCTGCAAAGGATTAGTGGCTAGCTTAAACTTATTTACAAAGCTGCTGTTGACTAGGGTTTGATCCACACCCAAGTCCAAGAGTGCCAAGCCTGTGTAACTGCAAAAACAGAAAGGATAGGACATCAGTTTATTGGGATGTCTGGCAATGGTGTACAGTACCAAGTTCTTCAAGGGTACCTTAATTATTGGGCATTGATCCACGTCCTTGGGTCAGTACTCATCATTGGGCAAGTCGGGAGTTGTGTGGGAGAGCTTGGCTTGCTTAATGCTCTCCCCGGGCTTTTCCCTCATCTTGATTGCCTTGCGTGACAGTGATACAGAAATGAGTACAATTTGACTGGCCATTGTTTTCATTCCCATGTCTGTTTGAGCTTGTGGGTTTATGGTTGGTGTTATTCCAGTTGCTTCCAGGGGGTGGTCAAGTGGAGCACCCGCCTGTGTGAGAATCCTTGGGTCTCTCTCATTTTCTAGTTTGTTCCTTATGGAGGGCATTGGATGTTTGTTCTGCTTTCTCTGCCTCACAGTACAGGCTTTGTAGGTTGGTCACTTGGTCCAGGTTCACGTGTCTCATTACATGTGAATTAAGGGCTTCATAGTACATGATGTGTGTAGCTAAGGTGTCAAAGGCTATGTCAGAGGGTGCACAAAGTCGGAGTTCCTTATAGGCGCAGATGAGCTCCTTCACAGTGCCTGTCTGGGTTAGGTTCTTTACTTGACGTATGATCATGAGCGCTGTGTTCTTAAGCACAAACCTTGCCAAGTAGTCTTGCTTGAAGGTATCCCAGTTCTTGTTGGCGTGTTCTTTGTGCCACTTGTTGCACCAGGTGCCAGCGTTGTGGGTCAGTTGTATGGAGATTCCCAAAATAAAAATTGCTGTGGGCATTTCATCTGGGCCAGTTTTCTCTGAGCAGACTGGATCCATGCGGCAGCGTTGTTGTTGTTGGCCCCAGCAAAAGGTTCCAAGGCATTGCTTCACAGTCTTTGGGCTACGTAAGCAAGCATGGTGTTTTTGTTGGTTGGTCACAGAATAGAGAAGAGAGCCTGAAAAAACCCTTGCGCAGACATGGTGTTGAAGGCGGGTAGCGGGATTACTGTGTTTTGGTAGAGGAAGAAACCATCGGGTATCTCAGTACCAGGAGTATACGGAGTCCAGTCAAGCGGGAGGCCAGACATGATTCTGTCAAGGATTTGTTGGCCGCAGTGTGTGCGGGCAACAGGCGGAATTTTTCAAGATAAGGTAGGATGGAATTCCTACTTCTGCTACCAATGTTGTAACTGTGCTGTTTTAGAAGAGTTACAAGGGTAAAAAGTATTTAGAAGCTAGATAATAATCTTTATTGTGAGATAGTAATTATATAGTCAATGTGAATCAAGGATAATAGGAACATGATTGTTGATCACATGGTTGGATGAAAGAGGGGGTGGCTTGATCCTGATAATGAGTCAAGCACCAAAACAAGGTATCTACCATAAAGGATCATCATCTGTTCATGTTGTTGGATTTGGTAATTCAAGTTGACTTCCTAGTCTGGCTTTGAGTGACCGGGTAATTGGATTGCGGGTCATAAACCAGCTTGGTTGGAACCTTGCTGGCGGGTCAAGCCTGCAGTTTTGACATTATTTTATGTGCAGCTTCTGTTTCTTTAATCTGACTTTGATGTGCACATCTCAGCAGCTGTATAAAGTACAGCACTTCAAACCAAGAGTACTAACACCAGAAAAGAGGGGCAGAAAAGCTGAATTGACCTAATCTTAGTTTAAGTTTACATCCTTATCTTCACCTAGTAACCAGGAGCCAAATTGATATGTTCCCAACTAGTAAGAGATTGCTGAATCCTAAATCTCTTCATCAGAGCCAGTTTCACTCACTTAACCTGCCCTTTTAAAGCCAGCTCTTGATCTTATTACAATGATTAAGGAAGAAAAGCTTCAAGAAGATAACTTTTTATCTTAGTAGCTACTTATCATGATTATAGTAGGTATGAATCCACCTAAATAATGCCCTTGTGGCTTGCTGAGTTGATTTCACACATAAAAGCTCTCTGTTCTTGGGACACTGCTTTAAGCTATATCTTATGGGTTGCTCCATTCATGTACTGGGCTTTCAGTTTCACTTCTGCCGTAAAATGAAAGCAAGCTGGTGAGTTCCATGAGACATAACCTGTATCTATTAACCAACTGACCTAGGAAGAGATGTCAGGTTATCCAGATTGGTTAGTGGAGCTGAAAATAAACGCTGTGCTAACCTGGAAGCTTAAAGACTTTACAGCACCTAAAAGTTGAAAATGTTCAACCCCTCAGTTAATGATAGACAATCAAGTTTCCATCAATGTTTTTTGCCAATGATAATCCTTGGAAGCCCTGGCAAATTATTGATGATAAAGAAAGGTGAAAATTAAGTTAGTCCACCTATCAATGACTAAATGGGAAATTTTGGGGTGAGTATAGTAGAGTGAATTTAACCTCTCTTGGGGGACATTGCAAATGGATCAACTTGTGGTCATTACACCCACGCCTGTTTGTTGGGCTGAAGGATAAGAATGGAGTTTATTTTTATCCCTACTCTTTACTAATAAAGGCCCTATACATCATGATAAAGTTGTTTGCTTTAGAGATAAGCAGCTTTGCTTTTCTAAAGATCTAGAGCTACCTTCACCCATTGAATATAGTTTTAGCACCCCCTGTTAACTTTCACCCATCATATCTCCAGGAAATCGACCTGGCATTTCCTATTTTCAGTTGGTTGGTATGGCCACATCTGATAATGAGAAATCTCCTCCCCTTGTCATCTTATATCATGCCAACATCAAATTAAAGTTAGTTTATGTAACCATGCTGAGGCTTGCCAAGCAGATGATTCCCCAAATATAGGTTATTTGACTCTAGGATACAGCTGATAGCTGTGTGATAAGGCTGGTGCCTGTCATGGACTGGGCCTTGCAGGCTAGACCAGTGCTGATAACTTACCTGGATTGTCTACAGGGCATGGCACTGATGCTTTAAAATATTGTGCCTCTTTAACCATTTTTATGACCCCATATATATTCTTATTTAAGTTTAAATTTCCATTTTGGGGGATGTATCAAAAAGAAAGAGGTCTGGGTATTTTATTCACGGCTGAAAATCTGCTGTGGAAGATGATTGATGGAACATCTTACTGCCCAAAAGTTTAGGGGAGCTAGCTGTGCACCTCGACTCGGGCCAAATCAAAGCCTGAATCTACAACTCCAAAGTTGGGATCTATTGGATTAAGGCGTGGAATTAGGGGGCTCCATAATTTTAAATGCGTGGTGTAAGAAGGCGAGTTTAATTAGCATTTATATTGGTGGGGTGAAAAATGTTGAGCCCTAGGAGCGAGTGAAACTGAATGCATCTTCACATGCAGTGTATAATAAGAATTAGTTTTGTCATCAAACTTGTTAGTCCCTGATCTATTCTGGACAATCAGTTGGCGTCTATAGTATCGTTATCAGCCTTGGGAAATAAATCTTGGCAAGTCCAAGCTTTTGATTTAATAGAAGAAGGTGATACCTTAAAGATATTGCAGACTTCAAAGGGCTTGGCAATTGAATAGCTTCCATGAACAAAAGAGGTACCAGTTGGCTTTCGCCATCCCTAGGTCCAGGGAAAGACTGCATCATCATTCTGGATTCCGATGATGCTTTGCCAGAGGAAACCAGTCTACCTACCCAGGCGGTAGAAAAATCTTGCTCACTTCTCTGATGAAACCAAGCTGGGAGGATCGGACGAAGAAGCAGCAAGTGATTCTGAAAAGGATACATTCATTAAAAAGGACGAGTTTGAAAACGAGACCATTTCGTTTACTCATAAAACATTGTCAAATTCAATGATTACTATTTCGGATAGTGAAGAAGAGAAAGAAGATTCGATAGTAAATCAGAGTGAAAGTAGAAATATTAGCGAAAAAAATAGTTCAACTGACACAATAACTCACAACAACTCCCCCTCTATACATGCCTCTGACAAAGAATCAATAGATGCAGCAACAAATGGTTTGGTACCAGTTGCAATTGATGACATGATGGAAGAAGAATCAAATAGGTCTGAAGTCATCGATAACCTTGATTATGGTCAGGTAAAGAAATTCTAGCCTTGATGGCGTTTTAATAGTCCAGCAAAGACCGAAAATAGGTCAACTTCTCCTATAGAATAAATGTTTTTTAAATTTCATATTTGCAGCGCTGGATAAGTTAGGTTAACAGAAGGAAATGGCGAATGTTTTGGTTTTAAAAAATTCTTTTAAACCCAAACGCAAATAATTAAACTTACTTGCAATAGAATACTCCTTCTCCCGTGCTTCTCATGGGAACGACTGAAGGGTCAACTGTACAATCCACTGTTCCCGAGAAGGCTTCTCAACCTAAAAGGCTTAAAGGTAAGCTCCAAGGTCTTTAAGCTGTTTTAAATATTGAAGTATTCTCCATCTAAAATTAAGGATGTCATCAATTCAATTTAATGGTATGGTTTTTAATAAATTATATGTTTTTTGAAATTGGGTTTAAAGAGAATGCCTTGGCTTGAAGTGTGAAGTTTCCATAAAACAGCGCAAATAGAGGTTAATTTGTAGTTCCAGAACACAAGCATTCTCTGGAGAGTTTAGCCGATCTTGAAAATTCCAAACGGCAAAAGGTTGAAGTGCGGGTTCCAGGCCATGCCTTTAATGAATGTGTGGCAATGTATAAACCACACTTTGCCGTGTACTCGGCTCCTGTTACAAATTTCAGTGATGGGCTGTTTGATCACCACGGGCACCCTTTTCGATTCCAAAAGTCCGATCTCAGGACGTCGGATGCTCTTGACCAACTAGAGGTAAGCAGTTCAAGTTTCCGTTTTCACATGGAAGAGCAAAGATCAACGATGCCGGAATCAACTCCTCCCAGGATACCAGCTCCGGGAGTTTGAAATCACTACCCGCAAGGGAGAAGCAGTCGAGCCCTTTCTTTTCCAGACCTACCCCAAGGGCATGAAGTTTAGTGGTGTTTTGTACGGCCATGCTAAAGCAGCCTTTGTTACAGAGGTACTTTTGACATTCAATTGTGCTTAACTTCCAGGGTCTTTGTTCAGGTGTTCGTATCCTGCGGCCGGATTCGTCGCAGTTTGCCATCCAAGTGTTTATCCACAGTAGCACCCACCCCCAAATCTACTTCCTCCTTCGCAAGCCTTCAAACGCATATCGTACGCTATTCCAGATGTTCCTTTGGAATGCCATCCTCGTCCGTAACGTGGTTGATTGGGCAGTGGAGGTCGGCGACATCTCGCTTCCCATGCTGCGTACACAGTTTGGCACTTGGCTTGAATCACGCTTTAGCAACGATCCGCAATACCATGCTTGGAAGTGCGAGATATCTACTGGTGGCGACTATCGCCACTATGTTGCCAATGTCCGCTTTCTTCTGGCACAGCACTTGGAAGAGAAGGGTATCCATGCCACTCTCCTTAGAGACTCGTATCTTCAAAGGTTTGAAGAGCCTGTTTCTAGTTGCGGTTTAGAAAAGACCCTCGTCACGCCAACCGTCTACCATTGGTTCAGGTCTTCTTTCGGCAAACAGATGTACACCCTCGACCCTGACGCCATGACCCAGCCTCCCAACGATCTTATCCCCAAAACCACCCAAGACCTTTGGAGCACTGATGATGCCCACGTCATCGAGACGGAAAACGGGTGTACCACTAAAATCCAGATTAGTAGTGGTATACTTGCTGTTGGTGACTGTGTGGAAGTCTACCGCGACGATAGCGGCCCTGAAGACACCCCTGAGGATGCATGGATTGCTCGAATCATTAGCTTTGATGTTGGCAAGGAGATACAGTTTCGCTTGGTTTGGATGTACTCCATCAACCAGACCTTTCTTTTTGACGCGGGCTCTAACACCCTTAGCCCGCTAGAGCGCTTCTATTCCCATCATTGCGAATGCAGCCAGCCCTTCTCTCTCTCCGTAATCAAACGTAAAGTTGAATTGGAAATGCTACCCCAAACCCCCAAGGACTGCAAAACCTACTTCTGCCGCTATTTTTACAACCAAGATAGTCTTTCGTTCATAGACCTTGGCCAAGCACCAATCAGTCATATCAAGTCAGGCAAGCTGCTATGCCAATGTACTCTGTCTGATTCGCGCCAAGCAGCTAAGCGTGCCCTGCTACTTGATCGTCACCAAATTGGTCAAACTTTTACGATTGACCTATCGGGCCAAGACGGCACCTCGTGGATAGCTCCTGAGCCGCGTCTTCTAACGGTAGGCCAGCTCCAGGCCTATCACCCCCAAACCAAATCCTTCTCATTCCGCATCTTCCCGAGAATCCGGGAGGTCTCGGCTTACATGGAGGTGCTCAAGAAGCCTCTCCCCTCAATGTCATTTGAGCTCAATGAGCTTCTTCATTCCCCGCACATTGTGCAATGCACGCTAGCATCAATCATTGCACCTTGCCACATTGAGTTTATCCCTCAGAGCGCCCGCTGTGACCCTGTGCCTATCAACCTCAAGCACCGTGGTTCTGGCAATCAATTCTTTTTCACATACACCACCGACGATGGGTTTACCACCATTCAGCCGCCCCTCGTCCATCAGATGCCCTTTCTACAGGCAAGCTTCCCAGCTCGCTCTGGGCTGATTCAGGATTTAAAGCCACTCCGAGCCCTCGACCTGTTTTCTGGCTCTGGGTCCTTGGGCTTGGGCATTGGCGACGCTGGATTCGCCCGCAGTCGCTGGGCAGTCGATTTCGAACCCACCGCCACCGAGGCCTACCGGATGAACCAACCACCCACCCACCCCTTGACTCTCTACACCGAATCTGTCAACAGAAGTCTACATAACATCATCAACCGCGATGCCAACTACCCCGCCAAGGGTGATGTGGACTTGATTCTAGCTGGCACCCCCTGCCAGGGCTACTCGCTCCTGAACCGCAATCGTGAATCCGACGCCGCCCTCTCCAAGAGCTCCATGATCACTTCTCTCGCTTCTTTTGTTGACCATCTGCGACCTACACATGTCCTCATGGAGCAGATATCCAACTTCACCCAGTTCCGTCTTAACATCAAGGGCTTGGGTGGCCATCCTCCCCAGCACCCTTTCCGCCAGCTGATGCAGCTGTTCTTATCTTTGGACTACCAAATACGCATTCTGACCCTTTCTGCCACCAACCACGGTTCATGCCAGATGCGCAATCGCGTCTTCATTTGGTGCACCACCCGCACTCACCCTTTGCCCATCCACCCCGCCCCCGCCCACCTTTCACAGGTCACGCCATACACCACCATCGCTGGTCCAGGCAACCAACGCATCTCAATCCACCAAAGCCCCGAGAAGGCCGCCCTACCGCCTATCACTGTGCGAGATATGATTGGCGACCTGCCGCCTCTCGGTCTGAGCGCACGTCCTCACTCGTCTTCTGACATCTCTTTCCATGCTGCCTCACCCAGTTCAGCCGCCAACTTTGAGCGCCTTGAACGGGTGCCTCTTGGCTTTGGTATAGCCAATACTCATGGACTACAGCTGCGGGCTTCCCTGCCTAATTCTACCGTAAGCTTATTTAAACCAACTCACCCCCAAAGTTAGAACTTCCATCATGCATTTCAACAATGCTTTGTCCGCGTGAGCGCGCACTGAGCTTTGCAAGAGTCGATCCCGATGGCCAAATGCCCACAATCGCCACAACTGTAGTGTACAAGAGCACGTTCCCCACCGTACACTTTGCTGAGCCGCGTTTCCTGTCTTTGCGTGAGGTAGCACGGATGCAGGGCTTCCTGGACTCGGACCAATTTGCAGGCAAACAGACCGACCAATTCAAACTGATAGGTAAGCATTTTCCCTTCTCCAGCTGACCTTTTCAGGCAATGCCGTTGCAAGATGCGTAGCATTTTCCTTGGGTTTGGGGCTTGCTGCTCGCGTTAATCAAAACCAGATCAAGGACATGCTCCACCCACCCAACCCTGCACAATACGCCTCCTCTCACCTGACAATCCACGGCGACAATCCTTTCCAAATCCCAGAGCAAGATTTGAAAGAGAACTTTGATGAATTTACTGCTGCCGTTTCCAAGCACCTGTCTCCAACCGAAACCACTCCGCCATATCGCCTAGTCTTCACCTGTGGGACTGAAGGAGCTCGCTGGCTTATCGAGGACGATGCCTCCCTCAAGTTAGCCATCGAGACATGCCTTGCCTACACAAAGGGCGACGAGAGCACCACCCCTGAAATCTGGCATGTCCCCATAACATTGAGCCCAGATCTGACCGAACATATGTCCTAAGGCATTCTAGCATAGAAATTAGCATCCATCGGGTTTTCAAGAAAAAACCTGTAGCCATTTCTAATTACAAATCAACCTTTACCTTTTCCAAGGACTGCAACAGAATTTTAAAACATCCATGTTCCACTTTATAACCCCTTTACTATACGTTTAAAAACAATAGCACTTCCAACCCAACTGATTTATTGCAACCCCTCACATAGTATTTGGCAAAGTTTATGTCTCAACCAACCCATCCCACTTGGATTCTAACTAAAGCACCACATATTCTACATAACAACCCATTGAATCTGTCCAGGTAGATCAACCCATACTTAAACATGTTACTTCCAAATCTCCATCAAATTTCCTTCAAACAACACTGCATACAAAAGCTATTATAAGTTTTAAAACATGTCATAATTAACCCCAGACTTGGACCAACCCAAGCAACTGTATTATATCCCCCCAATACAACTGCAATCCACATAACAGAGAACCCAACCCTCTAGGTTCAGTCAAAAAACCAAGCATGCTAGAGCCTCAATACCCTACCAGAATTAGTCTCATTATCTTCTGCCCATACCCCCTGAGCCCCAGTGACTTTAGTGATGCTTAACTTTAAACTTTAGCCCATTCTTATCCAAAAGGATCCCTCAATTAAATCTCATCCCCTTGGTTTCACCATCACTGCTGGATAAACCAGCCATGCTAGCAATTGTCAAATCAGCAGGCTTGACCCGCCAGCAAGGTTCTGAGTAAGTTAGTTTGTGACCCGCAATCCAATTATCCAGTCACTCAAAGCCAAACTAGGTAGTTGACTCAAATTTACAAATCCAAAAACATGAACAAATGATGATCCCTTACGGTGGATACCTTGTTTTGGCGCTTGACTCATTACCAGGATCAGGCCACCCCCTTCACCATCCCACAGTGTGATCAACACTATTATGTTCCTGTTATTCATGATTCACAATGACTATATAATATGTATCTCTCAATAAAGAATATCATCTAGTTTCTAAATATTTTCCCCTTGTAACTCTGCTACAACAGCACAGTTACGACATTGGTAGCAGAAGTAGGTTTTCCATCCTACTTTATTCCCTAAAATTCTGCATGTTGCCTGTACTTGCCGTGGTCAACAAATCTTTGAAAGAATCATGTCTGGCCTCCTGCTAGACTGGACGCCATACCCACCAGGTACCAAGATACCAGAAGGATTCATACTAAACCAGAACATGCTTGTATCAGTACCCGCCTTCAACACCCTGTCAGTTCAAGGTTTCTTCCAGGCACCTATCATTCCGTCTCAAGGGCAACAGTGGCCAAATTGACTGTAGGGATGCAAAAGTGAGAATTCAAAAGTGAGGATTTAAAAGTGGCCAAGTTGACAATTTTGAAATTTCAAAATTGAATTAAAACAGCATATCTGGAAATAAAAATTATTATGGCCATATAAAATACTTTTTATTCCTCCTCTCAACTAAAAAAGTCAAGAAAAAGTGGTTACTTTATTACAAAAAGCCATTTTGAAAATTTAAAAAGTGTCAACTTGGCCACTTTTAGATTCTCACTTTTGAATTCTCACTTTTGCATCCCTACAGTTAATTTGGCCACTCTTGCTGTCTTGACCCACAACCAAGAAAGGAATCATGCCTGCCTACATGGCCCAACAACTTTCAAGTGCTATTTTGGAACCATTTGCTGGGGCCAATCACAACAACATCACAGCTTGGATTCAATCTGGCCAAAGTAAACTGGCACAGATGTAATTCTCACAATGCTTCTGTATTGCAGAGATATCCATCCAACTCACACACAATGCAGGCACTTGGCGCAATAAGTGGTACAAAGACCATACTGTGAAAGACTGGGACACTTTCAAACAAGACTTCTTGGCACGGTTTGTATTGAAGGACACCGCACTCATGATCATACGCCAAGCAAAGAATCTAACCCAAATGGGCACAGTAAAGGAGCTCACCTGCACTTAAGAGGAACTCCAACTATGTGCCCCCTTGTATATGGCTTTTGACACTTCAGCCACACATCTCATGTATTACGACGCCCTTAAGTCACACGTAATGAGACACATCAACCTGTACCAAGTAACTAATATGTAAAGCCTATATTGTGAGGCAGAGAAGGCGGAGCAGACATCTAACTCCCTCTACAAGGCGCAGACTGGGAAGAGAGAGACCCAAAGATTCTCACTTGACTGGGTGTGCCAGCCGCCTGCCTCCTGGAAACAACAACAATACAAACCATAAGCCCACAGGGTCAAATGGGTACAGAAACAGGAACAATGGGCAGTCAAATTGTACCCATTTCTGTATCACTACCACTCAAGACAATCACAACAAGGGAAAAGCCCAATGAGAGAATTAAGCAAGCCAAGCTCTTCTCACACAATTCCTGACTTGCCCAACAAGGAGTACCACCCCAAGGACGTGTGTTGTGAATGCCACCATTCACCATGCTTCAATTTTGCCTTCATTGGGTTATTTTGAGGATGAATCTCTTTTTTTTTGCTTTTGCCCTTTGAAATGAGGCTGGCTCTGAATTGGAAAATACAATTTTTCAGTTTCCTGATCCTGCGCAACTCACTTGCCCCACTCATGCTTGTGGTAAGTGATCCTACCGTCCTGGTATTGTTTTGTGGTATCGCAAACCACTATATAATCCATTCCCTATTTTCC